>JAULSY010000049.1:148293-212065 GCA_030512305.1 Cercophora samala | reverse complement strand
TTTGTCGTGGTTTTTGTGGTTGGTTTTTACTGTTCCGCGAGTGTTTCATGTTCTGACTGGTCCATTTCTCGTGCAACTCAAATTTCACCACCCGCCCCGTTGCCCCCCCCCCCCCCCCCCCCCCCTATTTTTTTCTGCTCTGCAGATGATCAGAAAAAGTTGGTGTCTGCCAACGGACGGCCAGCCACGATCTACCTGGTCGAGCCAAATGATTAGCGCAATTCAACCGGTCATGGGACCTCGTTTGCACCCAAAAGGCTCTTGCTGATCCACCTCCTGTGCATGTCGCATTGCAAGAGCGCCAGCGACGGAGAGAGACCGCAACACGGCTGGACACAACACAACGATGGAAATCGGCGTCAGGCATCATAACCATGCAGGACTGGACGCCAAACGATTGGATCTCTCTGGAGCTAGGATGCATGTGAATATCGGCTCACGATACCGCCCAATCGGAGCCTGCTGCCAAACCGAACAAGGGTTTCATGAGTGGGAATCTCGCCGTCGACAGCCACTGCAGCTCATGCTTTTTCATGACTGCTCTAATAAAACTGCTGCGTGCACTACGTGGAACGCACTGCAGTTCCTGGATCTCGGTACATTCGACGCTGAATTGTCTACTGCGTTTTCGGGGCCAGGAGCACTTGGCCTGGTAGTGTTGCCGTATTTATCATCATGTATTACCCGTTTGGGATTTGTACAGACACGAAACGACAAGCTTCGTCAACCCCTCTCCCGCCCTGTTGCTTTGCTTCACCAGGGCACTAAAGCACGGATCAAATCTTGGACAAATAGCCCAACGTTACTTGTTCCTGAGAGCTATGAGAGTTTGCAAAACCGTTTTTCTGTTTTAGATACAATGTCTACAGTAGTGTGAACAGCCATGGTATGTGCCCCTTGACCCCCCTGTTCCCCCTCTACCCCTCTGCCCCTCCATCCTGTTGCTTGGTGGTGAGCTTCATCATATTGCCCCACATAAAGTGTATGCACCACTCCCAATTGGTGCGTTGACTACCCGTCATATGGGCGTTTCGACTCTGGTGCCGTGTTACTTGGGTCGCCTGTATCATCCTCAGCCCCCCTGTTCTATGGCAGCTGCAGCTGAATGGGGGCCAAACAGGCGTGTCATCGACCTGGACCATCTTCGATCTGTCTGGCGAGGTTGCTCGCATGAAGAAGTCAACAATAACCAGCAGTGAGTGAGCGACACGTTGATCCCCTCGCCTGGCGGTGGAGGCAATTAAGAACTCGCTTTACACGCATCGGATTTATGCGAGAAGCCGTCAGCCCTCTTAAGGCGGATGCTCTCTTACTGCCGGGAATGCCTCTGGGATTGGAATTACGCAGCAAGTTAAACCGGAGAGACCACGCACACTCATCACTGGCACCATGACTCTCTAACGGCTCCCGCTGGTTCACGATGACCACCAGATCTCGACTCAGTTGTAACAGGGCGCCAGAAAACCGGGCCTGCCCAAACGGGCGACTTGGCTCAACCGGTACTGCACGCCCCAAGACACCGGGTTAATTGTGAGACGGCAGAACACCAGGTATTGCCTCTCTCCCGCTGTCTGTCTCACATCTCGGGGACTCCTTCAGCAGACACAATCGACTCGGCCCTCGACCGTGGCGGCGGGTTCGTGACGAACTGTGGTTGTTAGAGAACAAAGCACTGCCAAGACCCACCTCTAATCCGATTTGGACACTGGGGAGGGGAGGGGAGGGGAGGGGAGGGTAGAGGGAGACATCTTGGGCCCATCTCTGTCTCTGCCTGTGTCCGATCTGAGGATCTGGCATTCATGTATGTAGCCTGTATTCTCGACAAGAAGTAGGCCACTAGAAACAAGATGACGATGGGTGTTGATTCGGTGATTGAGCTCATAACTTATTTTAAACTTCGCCTGCCGAGTGTGTTTAGCGCCGGCTTCCCGTCTCGAAAATGGGCACATGAGCAACGGCCCCAGGCTGGCGGGATCTGGTGAACAAAAGGCCAGAAGCGGCCGCATCACATTGTGTCTGTTGATTTTGTTCCAGTTTACACTTTGTCTGATTTGATCGGCGTCTCCCGGCCTCATCTCCTCCCTTTCCCACCCCCCGTGCCATTGGAACCACGCCAGCAACACCACAGGGTGGCTCTCCTGGATAAAAGCAAACCAGGACCCGGTGAAGTGCATAGGTTGAGAAACCGAAATTCCGGTAAATACACACAGAGCCCAGCCCGTACACTACTCTGTATCCTTCAACAAGCCAAACCACAGCCTCCCGTCACTTGCGGAACTGTGTGGTCTGGATCCCGAGCCTGCGTGTTGGGAACCAAAGAAGCGAAGAAGGAGACGGGACGGGACCGCTATCGTGTTTTGGGAAACAGGAAGCGGACAACGGAGACTGAGACTCAACAACAACAACGAAGAGCTCCACCACCCCGGCGCTCCGAATCAACGTCAGGCTATTGCGTTCCTGGGACTCGGCCGGCGAGCGAGCACACACACCCGGACGGTCGACAGCACCCCCTCTTCCTCCTTTGCCTAGACACGTCTTCCCGTCACCGGCGTGCCTGAGGCTATTTCCGGTGCCTGCTGCGGACTGTCTGCCAACCTGAGAGGTCACGTCACAGCACATCCCATTCTCAGGCTACTGTGCAGCATCCTGCACCTGGGAAAGCTTTTGACCCGTACCTCGACCCTTTTTTTCCCTCCTTTTTTTTTTTCCACATCGCACGGTACCTTCCTACAGACCTTACCACCTTACGTCCAACTTACGGCGTGTCCTGCGTCAGGCTACCTTTCAGGTTGTGTACCCTACCTTACGTTATTGCGAACCAAGCAGCAGACAGGACCACCGAGCCAGACAGACAGACAGACCACCTTTGCTTCCTGTTTGTTTTTCTCTTTTCTCGATCACAGCTCCTCCAGTCGACACAGGCCACTACTCCGTACTGCCCGCAGTCTGGAATCCCAGCCAGCCAGATCTGTTTTTAGATCCATCTTTCCAGGTCTGGAGGCTTGCGGCTTGCACCGCCCTACGAGACACCAAGGTCTCCAAGTATCTGGCCAACCGCACAACACCCAAATAAATCCCATCCACATCCACCGCGCAACCGCCCTGCCGGCCGACTCTGTCTGTCAACTTTTAAGCTAAAGCCACAAGTGACGACGGCCCGGAGCGAACCCCTCACCACGGAACACAGCACCACTTTCCGTTGCCAATCCCTTCAACCGACCACCGGCCCTCCGCATCCACAAGCTGCAGAGACTCTTGAAGCAGACCGAGCGCACTGTATGTAAGTGTAAATGCCTTCACTTTTTTTTTTTTTTTTACTTTTTCCAGCTGCTTGTTTCATTCATTCTTTCAACGTCGGGCCCTTTCACCGAGAGGTCCTAAAAGGCTCACCTGCCTTTGCAACCCTGCCGCTTCCCCTGCCCCAACCCCTCATTAGGCCTCCTCTGGTTGGCTGCGTCCATGGTACAGCGCGCCAAGTTGCCAGGCCATCTGACCTCACCAGACGTGCAAGAGAAGCTGCATACGATGTGTGGACTGTGGTCCAGCAGCAGCTGGAGGAATTCAGGACAGGACAGGACAGACGGGAGGGGGTCAGGTCCCCCCTGTTTGCTTTTTTTCTTTAATAGTTTTGGAGCTCTCGTTGTCTCGGGCATGCAAAGTTGCAGGTTTTCTTCACTCGACACAAGGCCGTCTGTCTGTCGCTTCGACCAAGAAGAGCACACCCGACCCGACCCTGGAGAGCTTCGAGTCCTTGCGTCTTGGGTCCCCCTCGGAGCCACTTGACCTGGCCCGGGCGCGCTGCAGCAGGACACGCTAGGCTACCCTTGTCCTTGGTCGCCACCGCAGTGCCCTGTCGTTCCCCGCCGTCATTTCACTTAGCTAGTGCGCCCGCCCCTCCAAAACCTCATGTCCATTGACCTCTGAAATTCAACCTACCTTCCCGTAACCCTCTCCTGTTGTCGTCTTCTTCCCTCAACGTCTTATTCTGTCTCCACCTCTGCATCACCAACACCCCGTCATCCTGTTCAGTCTCTCGCCAGCATCGCGTGGCTGTTTTTTTTTTCTTTGACCTCGAACGCTCCGTCTGTCTAACAGCCCGTCAAGAAGCAACCCTATACCTACCTACCTAGTTCGACCTGACCCAGTCCTAACGACCCAAAGCCTGTCTGCGCGATCCCCCCCGTTGCATCGGGTCCCGATTTCCTCCCCTCTTTCCATCGACGGGTAGATTCCTTCCGTCGAAACACAAGCCGCGCTCCCAAACAGTCGGCATCACCGGTCACAGAAGTCACCTCTGCAAAACTGCGACTTTACACAAGTTGGTCTTGTAACTGCCAATCCCTGGCATCAGATGCCCCTCAAGGTTTCGACCAAGCCACCTTGTAAGCCCGGTCCCTGTTGTCACCTGCCCCTCAACAGCAATAACACTGGCTGTGCTGGCTGTTCTCGACACTTTCCATATTGCTGCGACATGTGCTTACACGTTTTGATAGACACCATCATCTTCGTGCAGTAATAACCGCTTTACCAACATCCAACCTTGCGTGTGACATCAAACCGCCCTAGCGCGTCTTGAGGAAGCAACCGTACCTGTTGGCGCCATTTATCTCACCCAGTGACCCGAGTATAACACGATCCTATACAACAACAACAACAACAACCCCGAAGTAGCCCAGAAGCACTCACCATGGCGTCGAACCGTCCGGCAGCGTTCAACAATTTGCGGATGGGAGAAGTGATCCGCGAGAAAGTCCAGGATGGCATCACTGGCGAGACAAGAGATTTGACATACACCCAGTGCAAGATCGTGGGCAATGGTTCCTTCGGTGTCGTCTTCCAGACCAAGTTGTCTCCTTCGAATGAAGACGCAGCCATCAAGCGTGTTTTGCAGGACAAAAGATTCAAGGTTGGTAACGTGCTCCAGTCGGGCGAGGCGATCATGGGCTAACATGTTGTAGAATCGTGAGCTGCAAATCATGCGGATCGTGAGGCACCCCAACATTGTGCAGCTCAAGGCCTTTTACTACTCCAATGGCGAGCGCGTAAGTTTTCGATCATGTCATGTTGGTGAACACATGCTTACACCCCCAACAGAAGGATGAGGTTTACCTCAACCTGGTGCAAGAGTTTGTACCAGAAACGGTGTATCGCGCCTCTCGCTTCTTCAACAAAATGAAGACTACTATGCCCATCCTTGAGGTGAAGCTGTATATCTATCAGCTTTTCCGGGCTCTTGCCTACATTCACTCTCAAGGCATCTGCCATCGCGACATCAAGCCTCAAAACCTCCTCCTCGACCCCAGTACCGGCATCCTCAAACTCTGCGACTTTGGCAGTGCCAAGATCTTGGTAGAAAACGAACCAAATGTGTCGTACATTTGCTCCAGATACTACCGCGCACCAGAGTTGATCTTTGGTGCTACCAACTACACAACCAAGATTGGTGAGTACACTTGCTCGACGATGAAAGGGGGTTGCTAACATGTGAGCAGACGTTTGGTCGACTGGCTGTGTTATGGCAGAACTGATGCTTGGGCAACCTCTCTTCCCTGGTGAATCTGGTATCGATCAGCTTGTGGAGATTATCAAGGTCTTGGGGACACCCACCCGCGAGCAAATTCGAACTATGAACCCGAACTACATGGAGCACAAGTTTCCTCAGATCAAGCCCCATCCTTTCAACAAGGTGTTCCGCAAGGCCGACCAACCCGCGATCGACTTGATTAGCAAGCTGCTCGAATACACACCCACCGAGCGTCTGTCTGCCATCGACGCCATGGTACAACCCTTCTTCGATGATCTGAGGGACCCCAGCACCCGCTTCCCAGATTCGAGACACCAGACCGGCCAGCTCAAGGACCTTCCTCCCCTCTTCGATTTCACCCGTCATGGTAAGTGACACCAAGCCCCACTGCTGATTTTGATACAGGTTTGCTAACAGCCATGTGCTCTCCAGAGCTGTCCATCGCCCCTCACCTCAACCACAAGCTTGTGCCGCCTCACGTGAGATCCACCCTCGCGGCCCAGGGACTTGACATCGACAACTTCGTTCCCATGAACAAATCGGAAATGATGGCAAAACTGGACTGAAAGCTGGTCAGCGAGAAGAAAAGTTCTGTGTCGATTCGCGGCCATGAGAGCTGATGGTGTGGACGCTCCATGCTGTACTTTGACAGCAAAGTATCGTATACAACCCAGCAAGGAGACAGCGGCTTTGGGTCGCCCATCCCGTTCATGATCTATGACGAGGAAATGCCATGAGATACCCCGAGGAGCCATGAGTGTAGATGGAATTTAACGAGACGACGAGACTCGATTCCGGAAGGTTCCATCGATCCCAAAGTAGTGTCGAGAAGTGTGGCAGGATATAGCGAGGCTAGCAGGAGTTTGGGGCGGCTGGTTTGCTCACGAGCAATCGTCCTTGAAAGACAACAGCGCGCGATGAGGCTAGCAGGAAGGGAGGGAAGGGGAGGGCCGTGCTGAAGGAAAAAACACCAACCGGGCCACGTTTTTTAGATTCCGTTTCTGCATGACCTAGATGGCTTTTGCTTTATTTCGTGCCCCAAATATCTGGAGAAAGGCTTGTTTTATTCTTGTTTCCTGGTGGTCGTCCCACTCTGTTCTTTGCTGGATTCACTTGCGTTTTTTGCTATTTGTGCGGCCTTCCCCTCCTTGCCCTCGACCGTCCCCCTGTTTGATGATCTTTGTAGGAGGGAGAATGATTGATGAAGAGTTGGAGCGAATGGAATTAGATGATTCTCTTTGGTCATGTACTCGCAGCGGCAAGTTTTGGCTCTCAAGGGAGTAGTCAATGGTATGGGAATGGGTGGCAGGCAATCTTTGAATCCAGCCTACCTCAAGCTGCATCAGGGGTGTCATTGGGGAAAGAGGGGAGGAGTTTGGGAGGATCAAGATATCATGGATAACATCTGGATGGCATAGGTTGGGCGTTTGCCTGGGGAGATGGAGGTTCACAAAACTATCAAAGTAGTTCAGGGTCATGCTCCTGGAGTACCATTGTTTTCTTGTGTTTTTAGTTGATTTTATTTTCCGGTTCTAAAATATTTCATGGCATGGCTTTTTTAATTGACTTGTAGAATGTATTTGGCATCTTTACATGGACTTGATGCTTGAGTGTGAAGGTGAGGTGACTTGGGGGTAGTGTTCCCCAGCTATGAAAAGTTATAACATTACCACATGGTGTTACTGAGCAACGGTTTCATGTGTAGAGAGAGGGTATAACAATCTGTCACGACACTCGTGACTTACACCGACAATGACTTTGGTGAATATATGAGCCTCAATTCCAAGGCAACAAACAAAATGGTTGCCGGGATCACTTGCATCACTAGCTCCCTCCCCCGTGCGCCCCACAAAAACCTTCTCCAGAGACCCGCTTATTTCACGCTCTGTTCAATTCGTCGCGCTTGGCAACTGGCAACTTGAACCTTGTTCAGCCTTTCTTGCTTGTGCCGAGTGGTGGTTGTCTTCCTTCTCAACTTTTTTATTTTCATCTGGAGCTCAAGCAAAAGGACGGGTTTCCAATTTTGCCCCAATCAAACTCTCAATAAGATTTGGATCTCGAAAAATTCCATCTATCAATTGTGACGGGAGATAAGATTTCTCTTTTGCGACGACGGCAACAAAGCAGCCAGGGGAAAGAAAATAAACCCATCCGACAAGAAGAAGAAAAACAGCAGTATCGCATCCCATAAACCAACTTCGCCCAATCGCAAAACAAAAATCGATTACGAAAACCATGGCGGACTACGACAGGAGAGGAGGCGGAGGTAGAGGAGGTGGCGGTGGGTACAACAGGAAGCGTCGTTACAGAGGTATGTGTTTCCCTCTATCCCCCCATCAACATTCAATCACCCCCCCCCCCGCGCCTGCGCCCGCGCCCCCTTACCATCGAATGACCATCGTTTCCGTTACTAACACACAAGGGACGACGAAAAAACAGATGACAATGAAGACGACAACCACTACCGCGGCAACAACTCGCGCCGCCGCTACGACGCGCCCCCTCACGTTCGCATCCGCAAGCAGCTGATCGCCATCGCTGAGAACCCCATGGTCGAGCGCCACGATGAGATCTCCCAGATTGCGAACCTGTTCACGGAGAACTGGGACGATGATGTGTTGCTTAGGGGCAACTTCACCGACCTGGTGCTTCAGTTGTGCGTGGAGCAGCCGCTCAAGACGCCGTTTTTGGCGGGGGTGCTGATGGTGGTCAACACCAACAAGCCGGAGGCGGTGGATTTGCTGCTGGAGAAGGTGGCGAGGCTGATTGAGGATAAGCTGAGGGAGGGGGAGTGGAGGGACGTGAAGCTGTACCTGAAGCTGGTGGGGTGTTTGCAGGGGGTGTTGGAGGGGGAGGGGGTGTTTGGGGTGCTGGGGGAGTTGTTTGAGAGGGCGGTTGGGTTGCAGACGGCGAGCAGTGAGGATGTAAGTTTTGGAGGGAAAAAAAGGGAGGGGGGGTTGGTGATGGGGTATGGCTAACGAGAAACAGACGATCGGCACAGAGATTGTCAAGATCATTCTCTTGACGCTTCCGTATGTCATGGCTGCCGGGTCGCCGGAGCAGCAGCAGCAGTGGCAGCAAAACGCCGCGGAGCTGCTGGAGAACACGGCCATTATTGCGAGTGAGCCGCATCCGCTGCAGGCGGTGATTGAACCGTATCACCCCGAGGTTGGGGAGGAGAACCCCAGCCAGTCGCAGAGCTTGATTTCACTGTTGCAGGCGCAGTTACAGGTCGAGGCGACCCAGGGGTGGGCGCTGTCCTGCCTGCCGAGACCGTGGCAGTTCCCTGTCAGTGAGGTTGAGACGGTGGCCAAGCTGGCCAGTGCGAAGAAGCACGTGTTGCCTGCGATCGTTATTCCCAAGACGGTGGTCACAGGGCCGAGACCGCTGTTCCCAGAGGTGTATATCTCTGTTTATGGGCAACAAGAAGTCGAGTCTGTGCCTCCCCCTACGAGCCTGGCGTCCTCGCTGATCAGAGATGCGTTGCTTGACACTATCAATGTGCTGCACTTCAACCGGAATGCTACTGCCAGACAGTTGATCGAGGTGGATTGCTACTTTGCGCCGCGCACTTTTGCTCTGAGAGGCACGCCATTCGATAGGCTCAGGGATATCGAGAAGCCCAAATCTACTTGGAAGCCGGAGGATGTGGCTGTTGATGCGGTGTTTACTCAGCTGTTCCTCTTGCCTAACCCAGAGCACAAGCTGGTTTATTACCACTCTGTGCTCACAGAAGCTTGCAAGCTGGCGCCAGCTGCCATTGCGCCCAGCTTGGGTCGTGCCATTCGCTACCTCTACAGAAATGCGCCACGGATGGATCTGGAGCTGGCGTACCGGTTCATGGACTGGTTCTCGCACCATCTTTCCAACTTTGGCTTCACGTGGAAGTGGACCGAGTGGGTGGATGATGTTGAGCTGAGCGGGCTGCACCCGCGCAAGGCGTTTATTGTGGGCTCGATCGACAAGGAGATCAGGCTGAGTTTTGCGCAGAGAATCAAGAACACGCTCCCGGAGCCGTATCAGAAGTTGATTGGGCCGGACAAGGAGAAGGATGTGCCTGATTTCAAGTTTGCCAACGATGGTTTGTATACCCTTTTCTTACGTTGAGTGTTGAAACAACTAACACAGTGAAAAATAGATACCCCCTTTGCAGCCGAAGGCCGCGAGATCGCCGCCCTCCTCAAGCGGAAAGCCCCCGACGAGGAGATCGACGCTGTCATCCAACGGATCCAATCCCAGGCCATCGACCGTGACCTCGACGCCCTGGTCGCAAGCACAGACGTGTTCGTCACTTGCGTGCTCTACGTAGGCAGCAAGTCGCTCTCTCACGTCCTGGCTGCGATAGAGCGCACCAAGGACCGTTTGGCCGACGCCGGTGCCGCCTCGGATGCCTCTAGGACGCAGATCATCGAGGCGGTGATGGCGTATTGGAGCGTCCACCCCGGAGTTGCCCTTTCCATTGTGGAAAAGCTGCTCAACTACTCCATCCTCACGCCGCTGACGGTGATCAACTGGGCTTTGAACGTGCAGGCGGGTAAGACCCGCGGCCAGGCCCTTGCTTACGCGCATATCTACGAGCTGGTCTTCAACACCGTCATCAAGGTTACTGGCCGGGTGAGGCAGCTGGTTGTCAAGGCCAGCCAGCCGGACGAGATGGTGGACGACGAGACGAGGGACAACGAGGTCAAGAACATGAGGGAGCTGTTCCAGGCTATCGAGGATAGTCTGGGGGCCTGGGCGACGGGGACAAAGGACGAGATGCTCGAGAAGGGGGAGGAGGGGAGCGATGAGCTGGTCAAGAGGTGGGGGACGAGATGGCTCAGGGTGTTCAAGAGGCGGCAGGCGATCGAGGAGGCGTTTTTGATCGAGGCGGTGAGGGAGAGGGAGAGGAAGGAGGAGGTGAGGAAGGAGTGGGAGGTTGTTGAGCAACAGAGGGCGGAGGAGAAGGCGAAGAGGGAGGCGGCAGAGAAGGAGAAGAATGGGACGAATGGGGAGGAGGCAAAGAAAAAGGAGAATGGGGAGGACGGTGGGGAGGGGGATGTTGAATGAATAGGGTGGATGGTGGTTAGTTTGAGTTGAGAGTTGGGGCATTGATTTATTTTGAGTTTTCCCCGGGATGAAAGCGGGGTTTTTTAACAGGTCGTGATTTTCTTCACAACGCCGAATAGGAGGGGCAAAATGGCCCCAACTACCTATCAAAAGGGGGTAATTCTTTGCTTGTTGTTGTTGTTGTTGTTGTAGGAAGTGTAGCTTTGTATCAATAGAATTATTTGACACTATGCACGGTACACAAGTGCTTGCTTTATAACACACACCTTTGGGTTCATGGTTCTTTTTTTTTGTGTCATTCATGATATTATGTACACTTGTTCTCTCTGCTTGCCTAAAAATTCTGTACAGACTGCTTAATAAGAACGGGGGTATCAATGTTTACTACGGCTGCTTTCTTTCCCTTTCTTTTTCGCTTCTTCTTCTTCCCAGTTCCGAACAAAAACAACGCCCAATAGTTATTTTCTCATCAAGGATTTTACCGTCGAGGGTCTTCTTGCCCTCCACTGCTCTGTCCTCCAGGATTCTGCCCTCCACGGTTCTGTCCTCGATGGCTCTCCTCTTCTTCACGGTTCTGCCATCGATGGCTCTGCTCCCCACGCTCTTCTGCCCTCCACGATTCCATACAAGATTCCATCCACGATAATACCTCCCTCGATAGTTCCGCCCTCGGTGATTCCCCCCCGGTTGTTCTGCCCTTGATCGCTCTCCTCTAGATCGCTCTGCTCTTGGTAGTTCTGCCACTGGAAGTGGACGGCGCCGGGAGACTAGATGGTGGGGGGAGGGAAGGCTGTTGCTGCATTTGTTGATGGTTCCACCCTTGACGTGGGTATCTATCAGGAGGAGCCGGGCCATTCATCAAGGGGCCAAATCCCGATAGTGGGTGAGAGGGGACCGGACCACCGAAGCTGGCTTGGTTAGGTGGTGGATGCGCTGCGAGATGAGATGATGGGAGGGGGAAGTTGGCATCGCCTGATGGTGCCATGAATCCCTGAGGAGGGGCTTGGCCATCGGGGCTGACAGGAGGGGGATACATTTGTTGATGGTTCTACCCTCGACGTGGGTATCCATTAGGAGGCGGGACACCAAACCCAGGAGGGGGCGCACCACCTGGTGGTGGCATGAATCCCTGGGGAGGAGCCGGGCCGTTGAAGCCAGCAGGAGGAGGATACATCTGCTGTCCTGGACCGACAGGGGGAGGAGCAAATCCCGGTGGTGGGTGGAAGGGCACTGGTCCACCAAAACCGGCCTGGCTGGGGGGTGGACGGGCTGGGAGGCCAGATGGTGGAGGAGGGAGGTTGCTCATACGACCGCCTCCGCCGGGAATAGCTGGGGGCATACCGCCGTATGGAATTGGGGGAGGGCCGCCACGGCCACCCATGGCTGCTGGTCCAGTTGGTAAGGGAGCACCGTAGGCAGCAACTGGGACTGGGGGCATGCCGCCTGGGCCGAGTGGGGGAACCACTGGGGGCACCATGCCGACTGGTGGAATGGCGGCCATGGAAGGGTCGATCATGGGAGGGACGGCAGCAACGGGTGTGACGGGTGTTGTGGCGGCGATGGGGGCATTCATATGGAATGCTGGCGGAAGGACCTGTTGCTCGGGTACTATGTTGTGCTTTTTGCCTTCGGCGGCCAATCTTCTCTCGGCCTCATCACCGTGGCGCTCGCCCTTGCCATCCTTCTTGTATGCATAGTCCACACTGATAGCCTTGCTCAAGAGGTACTGGCCGTTCATATTCGCCAAGGCGGCATCAGACGCCTCGAACGAGTCAAAGCTGACGAAACCATAGCCCTTGGAGATGTTGTTATCGTCGCGGACAATGTTTGGCTGGCGGAGGATCTGCCCAAAGGTGCTGAAGGTGTCATAGAGGATCTTTTCGTCCACCTGGGGGTCGAGGTTGTTGATGAAGAGCTCGGCGCCAATGTCGACTGTCTTTTGCTTATCGGCGCTCGCCTTGTTGACGCGGAGGGGCTTGCCGTGGACTCTAACGCCATTCAGGACCTTGGCGGCATACTCGGCGGATTCGGGAGTGTCAAACTCGATGAAGCCGTAGCCTTGGTGGTTGCGGGTGACACGGTCGAGGGGCATGTGTACTTGGCGGACAGGGCCGACTTGGGTCATCATCTCGGTGAGGTGCTCTTGGGTGAAGCGCTCGTCTATGTTACCGACATAGACGGTGGCATCTTTATTCTGCTCCCTACGGATGAGTTCAGTTATGTTGTTTGGCATGGTGGGAAGTGGAAAATGTTTGCTAGCTACAGCTGTGCAGGATGAGGAGGAAGATCTAGACCTACCAGTGTTTTGACATTTTCAAAATATAACACCTGTGGTCCTGGAGAGAGTGGCTGAGAAAGTAACAACTGGCAAAGGCTACTAATCGTGGGTTGTGGTGGAAATGTGGTGTTTTTTGTCAACTGTAACTGACGCCTATCGCAAGTAGGTACCTTTCCACCAAGAGGCGCGGCACGTTGAGAAGTCGCGAGTTTTCTGGAGAGCCGGGTGGGTCCAACAGTTGACTTGCAGGGATTGGCTTGCAGGTTGCAGGCGAACATGGGTCAGCCGCGCCAAGCTTTGTCAAGGAAGTGACCGCCCAAAAAACGATTCTGCCACTGGAACATCATCATTGAATGAACGACGACAACCGAACATACCCCCGGATTTCGATACCAGAACAACCCCCAAGCCGCCAAAATGTTCCGTCTTTCAGAGGAGTCCAAGGTACGCATACTCGGCCAGCACCATGTTGAGGGAATGAAACAGCTGGCTAACAATAGCAACAGGAGCGCATTGGCAAGCTCATTGAGATCTCGCGCGTTGCCCTTCACTAGTACGTTGGGACAGGGACGGATGACCGTGGGGATGCAATACTGACCGTAGCAGTGGCTACCTCCCCTTCATCCTCTATCTTGGTATGTCCTCTCACCCGGCTCTCTGACAGAATTACCCTCAGCTAACACCCCCACCAGGCTACACCCGCAGCGACCCTCGGCCATCCATGGTCCGGTATGTCTACTACGCCGACGCTTTGTCCTGACACTCGGTATTTGAGCCTACGACATCTAACTATCTTTGCAGCCTCCTCTCTCCCCTCTCTTAAGCAACGACAAAAATACCTCGAGATATGGAAAGGGAACGGTGATGGACGGAGTGTATCAGTACAACAACTCAAAATGATGGCGCCGCGCTGGGAATAGCGCAAACGCCTAGGGCATCAGGAGGGATAAAGCGGGATATGGATTGGGTGGTTCGTCAAACAGGGCGACGAGGGGCGGGCATTGATACCATTACCGCGATTGTACATTATAATAGCAGACCAACTCCTGCATCATGAAATTACTCACGACTTATCATTTGTCTCGTTTTCATTCGTGTGATATCCATGTAGTTTGGAATTGTACACTGTATGACTGTCGCCGGGCATACGCCGCCGAAAATTACCTGCTGGCGACCGGTTTCAGTCGGCCATGCTCGGCCGAGGATCCCGGAACTTTTGGGATGAACACCGGGCAGGAACCCCTTGCGTCATAGTTTTTTTCCCGACTTTTGATAATCAACTCTTTTGGCGCCTGCACTTGCGCGCCGTTTGATCTTTTTCACACAGCGCCCTTGCCCACCATGTCATGTAGCTAGACATCACCTCAGGTCCAAAAACGTCTTTACATGACGAAACCACAAGATGGGCGCGGCGGGCTCTCCCCCGCGCTCGTCGAGACGGTGGCCGGGCTGTCGGCCGGCACCATGGCCACCCTGATTGTGCACCCGCTCGATATAGTCAAGACACGAATGCAGAGTATTTATTCCATCTTTTTCACTCACCTTATTTTTCTGACACCTTTTTGCTAACAAACCCCATCCCAGTCCACCGCTCGGCACACAGCCCAAACACCCCCCCACCCACCACCGTCTCCCTCATCCGCGCCCTCAGCTCCAACCCAAAGCCCCTCGCGAGCCTCTACCGCGGCCTAACCCCCAACCTCATCGGCAACGCCACCTCCTGGGCGTCCTTCTTCTTTTTCAAAAACAATGTCGAGCGCGGCATCCTCTACCTCAAATCACCCCCCCTCTCCCAGCCCACCACCACCAGCACCAGCACCAGCAATGAGAAACCGACGTTGTCACCCCCGGACTTTTTCCTCGCCTCTCTGGCGGCGGGGGCACTGACGCAGATCATCACCAACCCCATCTGGGTCTTGAAGACACGCATGGTCTCGTCCGACGCGGGCACAAAAGGTGCTTACCCGCATATGCTCGCGGGAGCGATCCACCTTTTTCAGACAGAAGGCTTCAGGGGTTTCTATAGGGGGTTGGGGGTGGGGATGCTGGCTGTTAGTCACGGGGCGGTGCAATTCGCGGTGTATGATCCGCTGAAGAAGATATACTCGGCACGACATCAAGAGAGGAAAGAAGGGGATATGAGCAATGAGGCTACTGTTGTCTTGAGTACGATTGCCAAACTTATTGCTGGGGGAGCGACGTACCCGTTGCAGGTGTTGAGGAGTAGGCTGCAGGGTTATGAGGCAGAGGAGAGGTTTGGGAGGGGGATCAAAGGGGTGGTGAGGCAGCTTTGGAGGGAGGAGGGGCTGAGGGGGTTTTATAGGGGGGTTGTGCCCGGGGTGGTGAGGGTGCTGCCGGCGACGTGGGTGACGTTTTTGGTGTATGAGAATGTGAGGTTCTATTTGCCTAGGTGGGGGAACTAGTAACTGAAAGAGAGAGTTGGCTTCTGTTTATTGTACATATATATAGGGTATCTGGGAGGGGTTATGGAGTAGCTTCGGGGATCGAATAACCTGGAGTATATAAGGCCGTCCTTTGTCCCAGACAAGCACATACGACTGTACGCAGCTGAAATACGGCATTCTGTCCGCTCTGCCCGAATGGTCGGCAGTGAGCGGATAGGGACATCGATTATATGTGAGAAGCACACGTATCAGCCTCTTGCGTTGTCGTCTGGTTTGGGCTTGTTTCTCCTTCCACATTAATCGCTTTGCCAGCCTTATCCACCCCCCACAGGGCAAATGAACATAGCGTGATAACATAGGTTGTTCTCGAGCAACTTGCATTGTGGTCTAGTCTAGCTCTGCTTACAATGTATGACATGGATAAGTGGGCTTAGCGGTAGCTAAACTCCCATTGGCACACGAGACGCTGATCGCATGGCTTTAGGTAAGGCCTCATTCTGCTACTACTTCTGCCTTTTGTTGACCGGGCTGGATTGCTCGATGCTTGCTCGCCGGGAAACATGTTGTGGCACGTCAAGCCCTTCTTTTCCCCCAGCTCAGCTGCGAAAATTCTAGACAAGAAATTGGAAACCGGATTGCGCTGCCTCAAGGAAGAAGAACAAGGCAGTTTTGCAGGCTCACCCGATGAAGATAGGCTGTGCCGCACAAGCCTACACTACCTACCCATGTATGTAGACGCGTCTAGACTTTTCTGGCCAAAATCATAGAGCCCCCTTCTTGGCACCCGCCTTAACAAATGAACCTGATAGGAAAAAAAGAAGTAGTGTAGTCAAAAAGGAGAGGAGTGATGTCAATATCTAGACTTGGCATCACACCAAACACTGGGCTGTGTCTATCAATATGTGGCGCTGCCGGTATTGGAAATGCCCGAGGCTGAGCAGATTGCACCATCAGATTTGAGAGGGTATTAAGCTGATGACTTTTGCTCCTTCACAAGTGGGAGTCCAACTCATGACAGGACTAGGCTCTGGCTAAATGAACTCACCTAAGAGAACTCACCTAACTAGTAGTCTGACACCATGTTTCTTCGAGACGCGTTTCTTCTCCTCTGCCCTTCGTCTCTAGCTTTGGCTGGGGTAACAACTTCATGGGAGTCTAAGTCCTCCCAACAGCGAGGGTAAGTGTTTAAACCCTTTTTTTCTTTTCTTCTTCTTTTTTTTGTTTTGTTTTTTTTGTAATCGTGTCAAAACAAGAACTTGGTAACGAACCGGCGAAAAGGGACCTCGCGAGACGCTGGACTCCAAGAAACTACGTGTCAAATGCCCAAATACCGCACCCTCCTCCCTCACTTTTGAAGGACCGACCTGCTCCCCCGATAGTTCGCCATTACCATACAAGAGCAGATTACATGACGGCTGGGATCGAGCTTTTGAGTTCCTTTACATGCAAACTACAGGCTACTCTTGAAACACACATCAACGGAGTGCCTAGTTACTGCTTTCCAAAAGTTCACCAAGCCGTATCCCCAACTTCCGAGGAGGATGATTCCATCCAATACTTCGACTCCAGATACCCCCTAGCAATCGACAACCTCGTGCAAAAGGGCCTCTTCCCAAAGGTACTCTCGCCCTACCTGAAGCAAGGCCCGCTGGCCCTCCAGGCGGTACTATCCCTCCCCAGAGAAGACCTTTTCGAAATCGGATACCTGATCGCGAACGAAACAAACAACAACAACAACAACGCGTGCCCGAATATGATATGCCAGAACGGCCCTTTCAACCCGCAGACTTCTTCTTCTTCTTCTTCCTCCTCCTCGTCGAGACCCGTCCCGACGCTTGTGAAGCAGCACATCAGCAGGTTCGACGCCTGGAGCAGCAGCAGGAAAGCAACCGCAACCGCAACCGCAGCCGCAACAAATACAAAAGCGACTTTGACCGCTCCGCTCACCACCCGCACAGTCATCCTAACCAACTCCCAAGGCGACGCAACAACAACAACGAGAACAACCACCCAAACGACAACAACACCAACAACTCCCACCCCGGACCACATAGTACTGCAAGAGCAAGACAAAGCCGACATCCTCGAGGCCCTCTCCTCCGCCATGCCCCGCCTCTTTGACCAGCTTTTTGCACCGAGTCCCACCGCAATAACAACAACAACAACAACAACAACGGCGACAGAGAAAACAAGAGTGATTCCGGCCTCCGAGTTGCAAAGGACGGTAGTGGAGACGTCGATACCGGGGCCTTGGATCGGGGGGGGTAACGTTACGGTGAGGTTTTATGAGGCTGGGTTGGTGGCTGGGTTGATTGTTGGGGGTGATCATGGGGGAGACAAGGTAAATGGGGCGGTTGGGAATGCGGTTGGGAAGGGCGGTGGTGTATGGGGCCGGTTAATGGTGGTGATTATTGGGATGGTGGTTTTACTTTGAGAGATGGAACCTACCTAGGGGATGGGTGGGTCGAATGTGGCCATCTTTGAGGGGGGTTTGTTTGTATAGCGGATAGAATACCTACCTACCTATCTATGCGTATGAGTTGTTGTGAAAAGATTTCATAAGGGGCAATCAAAGAGTTGTTGGCCTGGACGGGACAGAGTAGAGTGGCCGACAATGAACAGTCTTGTTTGTGGCTTGGTACTATCTATCCCCAAGGCCGCAAAAAGAGAAATATAAGACTACTGGCTGCCCCAAAACAAGCACATACGACCATACGCAGCTGAGAATACGGCATCCCGTCCGCTCTGCCCGAGTCAAACAGCTGACGGCCAAACTAGTACTCAGGTGGGTGACCACTGGGGAATCCTTGGTGTTGTATGTTTTTGACCCTTTTTTATTGACTCCATCATCAAGTCTTGGCAGCAGCAACATCCACCACCGTCTTGCTTTTTCCATTTTCGTCCCCCTTTTTTTTTTTTTTTGTACTCGTTGGACTGGATATTCATTCATGATAATAATGAATACATGATAATAATGAATACTTTTCTAGACATCCTGATGTGTCGGACTGTATGTTGTATGAGACAAGAAAATATTACTGAATCATTAGACATTTACCACACACTGAGTCTCAAATGGGGAACAACCAGTCAAAATACTTTCTCGGTATAGGTATAACTGTAATACAGGATATAAACACCATTATTTTCTTTACCCCAAACATACACACACTACTACAAACGCACCTATCTGCACACCCGAGATACAAAAACAAAAGAGAGATCTCTTTCTCCTGCAGCCCACCCACCAAAAGTAGAAAGAGGTAGGTAGAAAAAAGAATTCGGCTAATGATACAACGCCTTTCCTATATGCATATTTCCATAATTCCCAGGCTTTAGCCCCCCCCCCCTCTCTCTCTCTCAAGCAAAATAATGATAATGTGAAGCGAAAAAAGAAACAGAAAGATCCCTTTGCTTATAACCCGCCCCCGCTTTCCCTTTCAACATGTCATGTCAAAACACAACCCCGTGTATGTTATATGTTCCAGACAAAAGAATAGTCAAAACAGACCATAAACCCGCTTTTTGGCTTCGCTTGTATAACACCAATGTTCCTCCCATTGTATTCCAACAAAATACCCAACAACATCAAACAAATTATCCACCCCCCCCCCCGCGACTGGAGTCGTATATATCCACACACAACCTGAATCTGAGAATGTTTAACCCTCACAAACCCACTCCGCAAAAACACACCACCTCGCCGTCCGATCCGCCAGCACCAGCCCCCTCCAAACACCCCGCTCGCTGCACTTGATGATCGTCTCCCACAACCCCCCATCCCCCGAGTCCCCTTCCTCGCTGTGCAAGCCCGAAGAGCTAGGTGACATGATCTTGCCCGCGATCCCTATCCCCCTCCTCTCCTCCTTCCTCATTAGTCTCAAAATCTTGCCTCCCGGGGTTTGGATCGCCAGTTTCGCCGGCTTGTTGCTGCCCCCGCTG
The DNA here is from genome assembly GCA_030512305.1 of Cercophora samala. Taxonomy (NCBI): domain Eukaryota; kingdom Fungi; phylum Ascomycota; class Sordariomycetes; order Sordariales; family Lasiosphaeriaceae; genus Cercophora; species Cercophora samala. The sequence goes on along the minus strand of JAULSY010000049.1, from coordinate 192,867 downwards.
CTGTTGGATGTAGTTGTGGATGGCATGGACCCAGCCGCACTGCTAGTCATGCTCATGGCACTACCAGGCCGCATAAACGGTATCGGGCTCGCGCCTCCCCTTCTTCCTTCCTCGGTGGGGGACACGGGCGTGATGGCTGCTGAGCTGGGGTGCTGACGGATAGCGAAAACAAAAGTATTGTTCAGGGCTAAGCGCTGGCACTGGGGCTGGACGACATAGATGTCGTGCCTCTGCGCGTGGGGGGTGGGGTGGCGGGTGACAAATTCGTAGGGCGGGTTTTCGCCCGTGTGGATGACCGGCAAGGCAAAAGCCAAGGGGTGAGGAATGTCCTTGATGCTGTGCATCAGCCCGCGCTTGCCGGCGTAGATCTTCAGGACACCGGTTCCTTCGTCGCCGGGGAGAAGCGCCTTGACGGTATACCTCTTCACACCGCCGTGCCAGTCAGCTTGGGCAAGAGCCCGCTTCTTGACTACATCACCGGATTCAAAAACGTCGCCGTCCATGTCTCGGGAGTAAGCCCGTACTTCCACCTCGGCGGCTACCTCGACATCGGGAGGAACGTTGAACTTAACATGAACCATCTCGAGATCTTCGATGCGAACAAGGGATGTGTTGTAGTCCACCATTTGCAAGTCGTTCTTGAAGAAGGGCGGGCAAGCACAGGGGAGGTTGAGGAGCGTCTCGTGAGCGACAGGTGGACACATGTGCTGTTGGGCGTGGTGCTCAGGGATATGAGTCCAGCAGATTTCCGAGGGTCGGACGAGAAACCACCAAGGGTCGGCAGAAGATGTACTATGGCTCGAGTACAACGACCGCTTAGGATTCGATGGACTGGCGAGGCAGCAATCCATGAAGCGCCACTCATTGTCGACCAAAACGGCATTCCACCAATGGTTCGACCTGGGCATGATGTTAACCTCTGGAATCTCCCCTGGAGTCTTGAGGTAGCCGCGGACAACCTCGCAGCCAAGGCCGACGGCAGCGCACATCTCCAAGACCAACACTGCATACTCCTCGGCACACCCACGCCTGGACTGAATGACCTGTCTGGTGTCCACCTCGCCCTCAAAGTCTTCTTCCCAGCAGATATTCTCAGCAACCCAGGTGAAAATAGCGCGCAGCCTTTGGACGTCGCTGCGATAGGGACGGCAGACAAATGTTGTCGCCAACGTAATCGCCGTGGTAGTTGGCGCCAGATTCGTCAAAAACCGTGAGTTCTTGTCAACCTGGCTCAAATTGATGGCATGATAGTTGGTCGGCTCAGCGACCGGCATCCCATCAGCTCCTTCGTCGCCATTGATGCTGCTATACAGCTCATCCACTGGATCGAGCGCCGGATAATCCAACATCTGACATCTTTCTTTCCTTTCCACCTTCTCGTTGAAGCTCAGCGAGTTCGACCTGTTTATATCACGTCGGACCTGCACCCAGTCAACACCACCACCCATGCCCATGTCTCTGGGGGGCGCCATCTTGCTAGGAAGCAGCGCAGCAGAGGACATTGAGGTGAGGACTGGAGTAGAGCGATTTGAGGAGGACGAGAGGTTGGAGGTGCTAGCTCCAGCAGCGGCGATGCTTCCTCTCGTGCTCGCCACTCCAGTTTTGGCAGACTCTAAAATGCGCTTGATGAAGTTCTGCTTCTTCGGCTTGGGTGTCACCAGACCTCCAAGACCGGGAAGCGCAGGCATGGGATCTTCGGTGAAGCCCAGCTGTGACTTGGAACGCTGTTGTTGGTTCTGGTGGTCAGACGCATGGCTGCTGTGATAGGTCACTCCTGAAAAGGGGGTTTCTGGCCGACCACTATCCGCGTCATTGAGGAGCTCACGCATACCAAGCGCGCTGTGGGCCCTACTCCGATTCTTGCGTGCAAGGCTGCCGGCACTCGTGGCGCTGATTCCTCCGGCTGATACTCCGCTCATCAAACTCCGATCGGTACTCTGTGTGTTCGATGAGCTATTCGTCGAATTGGTCTTGGTGGTAAAGGTCCTGTTGAGGATGTTCCGGCCCACGCCTTCATAGCCCGACTTTTTGTGTCTCAGCTTCTGCTCCGGTTGCGCATCCATACCCATTGAGGACTTTGGCCTGTCATACATGCTGCTCTTAGGTGGCGGTGGAGGGGCCTCATTCTCTTCGGTGACGCTAGCATTGTGCTGGTGCATGGTCCTGAGTCTCGACTCCATGCGCTCGACATAGTTGCTGAGCTGTGGCAGATGCGGTTCTTGGGAGCTTTCCAGAGGCGTTGGTTCCACAGACGAGTCGGCAGTGCCACTGTTTGTTTCATACCCCTCGTCAATATGATGTGGTATCCCCATTGATGTATTCGGCCGTAGTTGGCTGGTCCGCTTCCGTTCCTTTCTCGAACGCGCATGCACCATATCAAACGAAGCAGGGGACCAAGGATCCAACACAGGCGGCTCTGGAGATGGTTCACGGCCGGCACTGACAGCGGAACCGGCACCGAGAGCATCCAACTGCTCCATCACATCATCCATTGCCTCTCTGAGGGGCGATGGTGTAAGGCCATCAATACCAGGGGAGGGTGGGCAAGGCGTCGTTAGCATCCTGGGCGTGTGAAACCCTGTTTGCTGTGGTGGTTCATAAGACGCATTTGAGTGCTGTCGTGAAACGTTGCCCTGCCCATACGAGGCATTGGAGTTTCCCCTTGAGAGTGCTGACTGCTCCCTGGAAATGCCAGTAAAGTACCCTTCGTCTTGGGAAAATTGAGATTCTTGCCGCGTGACCTTGGTTCGGTGGGGAGGCGGTGGTGGTGGAGGAGGTGAATCGGATCTATCAATATTTCGGTCGAGACTCAAATGATACGTGTGCTGTCTCCCATGCTGAGGGGGAGCTGGAGAATTGTGCCTCTCCAGGCTCATGTGGTGCACATGGTGGCGGTGGGAGAGAGGTGGCCCGGGTGAGATTGTTGAGTCCAGGCTTTGGTGCAAAGAGTTCTGTTGTCTGGTCTCGGGAGGCCTGTAAGGGATATATGAAGGTGTAGGCGATGGTGCCCTGGGGTCAAAACCATCGTCTTGTGGCGGGGCTGGAGACGGCGCTCTTGAATCATAGGCATGATGCTGTGGAGGTGCCGGGGATGCTGCTCTCATGCCGTAGCCACCATGCTGTGGTGGTGCTGGAGATGCTGCCCTCATACCATAGGCGTTGTGCTGTGGTGGTGCTGGCGAATGAGACCTCATATCGTAGCCACCGTGATGCGGCGGTGCTGGTGAAGCTGCCCTCCTATCGTAACCCCCGTGGTGTGGGGGTGCCGGTGAAGCTGCCCTCATGTCATAGTTACCATGATGTGGCGGTGCTGGTGAGACAGCCCGTGGGTTGTATCCCATATCCTGGGGTGGTGCCGGTGATGGAGACCTTGAGATGTAGTTGTGGTGTTGAGGAGGGGCGGGAGATGGTGCCCTAGAACCGGCATAGTGGGGATGATATTCCGGCATAGGTGAAGGACTTCTTGATCCATAATTTTGGTGATGAATTGGAGCGGGGGAGGGGGCTCGGTGATTATAGCTGGAATTTGAAGGAGGTGCGGGCGAAACCTCTCGTTGTCTCCTGGTAGATTGGCGGACTGGGGATGTATTGTCCATGGAGTTGACCGATGTATCGCGGGATCGGGCAACTGGGGTCACATCCTCTTTCTTGTAACCATCTTTGAACGTTTCTGGTACCTTTGCCGTTGTATAATGCGGCGCTTTTGCATAAGCCTCGAATGGTTTCCGAAACGTCCTTGATTTTTGTGGCGTATGCTTGGGGCTTGGTGTATTACCGTTTGGTAAGGGGCTTGTTGACCTCGTCGTTGGGCGAAACGTCTCTGGCAATACTTCGACAAAATTAGAAGGAAACAGTCCGACCGCTCTCCTGTCGCGAAATAGACGACCTGTCCACCACGAGCCATCGCCGGCATTCAGACATTCAATTAAATCTCCCTCAATAAACCCAAGATCTCGTTTGCTCTAAAACAAAAAGAACAAAACATTGTCGTTAGCTGAGTCCCTGAGCCGCGAAAAAAAAGGAAAAAAAAAAAAGAAAACAACAATCGCATTGCATCGCACGAACCTCTCCTCCCCAAGAATAAACCGCCCTGACCCAGCACGGGAATCGCGTCGGCAATGGTAATGGCGCAGGCACCATTTTTGCGAGTCTTCAATCGTCAAAGGCGGCAGCGGCAGGTACAATAAAAGCGGTCGGTTAGTGCCCCTGTACGGTGATGTCGTCGCTGCTGCTGCGACTCGGCGCGCAAGCAATGGTGCCACGGTCGTCCGTCGGAGTGCGTGCGTGCGTATGAACTGTATACAAATGCAGGTACACACGAGGTTGTTGCGCGCCGAAAGGGGCCAGTTGAAGCTGCACTCGCGCAGATTGAATGAATGTTGATGACGGCACCGGCCTAAGAATCGTGCTCGCCTGGAGGCTGGGAAGCAGCTGTGGAGATGTCGAGGAGCAGCGCCATCCAAGGCCAAGCCAGACGCCAGACCAGGACGGGACCTGTGAGTGGACGACAGAAACAAGGAACTTCAACAGCGCAACTCTACTTCACCCACGAGCCACGCGACCACAAACGAGAGTGACGACAGGAAGAATTATACAAGGCGAAGGGATCCCAGGCCTTAGTTTCCCCCACTGCTCGTGGAGTTTAGTTGAAGTATTATGGAATTGAAGGGTAACAGCCGGCGGACATTTTCCATGTCAACCAGGCCGGGATTGCAGCAGATGGAGATGGCTGGTGAACCCCCAACCAAGGGCGGTCGAAAGCAGGGCCCAAGCTCCCACGAAAGCTGTGTCGTTGCGCGGGGCAACCGGACAACCACCCCACCAAACACCCACCTGCCAATTAGGGCCAAGCAAGGCTTTCGGTAGCATGCCGCCCAAGTGCCGGGCGTTTGGCTCGAGCTGCAGCCTGCACTCCTCCAGCGGTTCCAGCCTGTGGAATGCAGGACGCAGCAAGCTGCAGGACTGGCCAACTTTTTCATCGCAGTACACACTAGGGGAGACGCCGGTTCTTCAAGACCTGTCTCGACCCGTTTTCTATTCCCGGCCGTGGACTATCCTCGAAAAAACACCATGATTATGATCCCGACTGCCCAACTGCTGGACGGGTACAGCATCTCATCAGTCCCCTTCGTATATCGACCAACGCCGGTGCAGATCCGGCCGGCACTCCGAAACTCGTCCAGGGTCCGCCCTACCGCTAGATCTTAAAGTAAACAATGGCCCGTGCCCGCCAAACGCAGCACCCGGACAACCAAGCCGCCAACTGAGAACACCAGACCCAGGTTTAATAGCGAACGGCTGACACAGGCGCCAGTCGCCAGTCGCCAGGATCCCATCGACAGAAAAGAAAACCGTCCGAACTCCCTCCTCCCTTTCTCCGCCTCCGGTCTCTCCCGCCAGACCCATCCCTTCTTCCTTTCCCACGTCTTCTCCGGGGACCATCGAGGTTCGGTTTGGAAAGGCGACGAGTTCAAGTCCTGGACCCAGGTTGCGCTCGGCTGCTTTTAAGCTTGAGTCCCCGCCTAGCCATCCCGATCGATTTGCGACCAAGGGCAGACCCGACCCCCTACGAACTCGATCTGCTCCATCCACCACGAGCCACCCTGTTCTCCACAATCGCGTGTGTGGGCTGAGGCGCAACAAGGTCTCGTTACCGTCGCCCGTGGTTATTGCTGCAACTTGCGCCTGAGGGAACAACACAGTCGCAATGGCAGACGAAGGCGTCGCAAACCACTACCAGGTGCTGGAGGAGCTTGGCCGTGAGTGCGCATTGCGCTGTTGCTTTGGGACATGGAAAACTGACGTGACGCAGGTGGCAGCTTTGGCGTGGTTTACAAGGCCATTGAGAAAAAGACAGGGGAGACGGTTGCAATCAAACATGTATGGTTTTCTTATCAGTCAACTTTGTCTCGGCCGGTATGTGATATTAATGCGATTGTTTTGCGCACAGATCGATCTCGAGTCCAGTGACGACGACATTCATGAGATTCAGCAAGAAATTTCCGTGCTCAGCACATGCGCCAGCAGCCATGTCACCCAGTACAAGGCCAGCTTTCTGCGTGGTCACAAGCTATGGATTGTAATGGAATATCTGGGAGGAGGGTCGTGCCTTGATTTGGTATGCATGCGCTTGATCGTGTCTCTTGGCAATGCGCCGTTCTAACAGTTACATTGCAGCTCAAACCGGGTGTCTTCCCAGAGGTCCATATTGCCATCATCTGCCGGGAATTGCTGCTGGGTCTGGAATATCTCCACGCGGAGGGAAAGATTCACCGCGACATCAAGGCTGCCAATGTCCTGTTGTCAGAGACTGGCAAAGTCAAGCTCGCCGACTTTGGTGTTGCGGCGCAGCTGACGCATATGAAGTCACAGCGCAACACCTTTGTCGGCACCCCCTTTTGGATGGCCCCCGAGGTCATCCAACAAAACGGCTATGACTTCAAAGCCGATATCTGGTCATTGGGCATCACGGCGATCGAGCTTGCTATTGGAGAGCCACCTCATGCTCAAACGCATCCCATGAAGGTTCTCTTCCAGATCCCTAAGCAGGATCCCCCCAGACTCGAGGGAAAGTTCAGCAAAGAGTTCAAGGACTTCATCGCACAGTGCCTGGTCAAAGCACCGCACCTCCGGCCCACTGCTAAGGAACTGCTCAAGCATCGGTTCATCCGTTCAGCTGGCAAGGTGGAAGCTCTCCAAGAGCTCATCTACCGCAAGCAGGTTGCCGACGCCAAGACAGAGCGTGTGAAGCAGCCGGTCTATTACCAAGAGACGTTACAGACTCTCTCGCCCAAAGATGAGGCAGATGAATGGGTATTCGACACAGTCAAGTCTGTTGTCCCACCAAAACGCGGCACCGTCAGGTCTAGAAAACCGTCTGTCGTTCACGGGATAGAGGACGCCATGCATAAACTCGACGTCAAGGACGGGCCCCTGCAGCCCACCACCCCCAGCACCGTCCGGAAATCAACAGTCCGCCGCCAGTCCCTCCGCCAAAGCCAACAGGCCAACCGCCCCGTTTCCAACGGCTCACCCCGTGCGTCTGTTGTGTCTAAGCGCCCATTGCAGCCAGACATGTCCTTTGGCAACTCAGGCTCCACCATGCGCCTCTTTCGCAGAGTACCATCCGACACATCGACTAACCCTTCGCATGGCGGGTCTTCGCCCAGCGACTCGTTTGTCCATGATAACAGTGAAAACAGACCACCAACATCATACTCTTACCAGGCCCCGGTAGAACCTCACAGCAAAGAGGCCTTCCTCGGGAGGAGGCTCTACAACAAGGCTCTGGAACCCTGTCTAGACGAGCTACACGCTCAGACAGCCGGGTCAGCCAGGAGGGAGGCACTGGCGAGGTTATCAGATGCGTTGGCGCACTTGGATGCCGTTGACCCAGAGGGCTCGTACCACCTCCTGCGTAGCATCATGTCTACTGTGTCTCAGGACACAAAGCTAAGCAATGCTTTTGTGCCGCAGTTGCCGCAACAGCAACAGCAGCAACAACAGCAGCAGTATCAACAGCATAAGCAGACCCCTAGCGAGGGGACACCACAAGGTGGTACGGTGATCAAAGACCAGAGAACAAAACCTGCCTTGCAGCCACCACCGGGATTGTCGAGCTCGCCGACAAAGTTGATCATCTCCCAGGACAACCCACATTTGGCGTCGCACAGGAGGAGGAGGGAGTCGAATATTGGGCCGGAGAATGCGCTGGGGATAGTACAGCAGCAGCAGGCAAACGGGAAAACAGGATCGCCGGATAAGGAAGCGCGGGAGAGGGAGAGGGAGGCGAGGGAGAGTAGGGAGAGGGATAAAGAGAAGATGGCCATGGCGGCGCTGGAGGCGAGGTTTCCGGGTCGGCCGGCGGTGCAAGGGATGGAGCATTGCAAGGCGTTGAGTGATTTGCTTTATGCCAGGTGGACGGACGGGTTGAGGTTACGGTGGGGTGGGGTGGGGGGGCATTAACGGGATGGATGTTGTTGTTTTGCGATGGGGGTGTGTGTTTTCTGTTCCTTTTGGCTGGCTTCTGAGGAAGATCCAGCTTGTTGTGGCTGGGTGTGTGTGTGTGTGTAAGGTTTTATTGTTGGCATATCTGAAAGAGCGGGCGAGCAAGGCGAGCGTTGGTTTTTTTCTTTTTTCTCATCCGAGACTGAGAACTTTGATTAAGTTGGTCATGAGTTTTATTTGTCAGAGTAACTTACTTTGCTGTTCGGATTCATGACAGACAGAAAGCTCGGATGAACACATCAAACTTGTCGAGGTTGGGGGAGCTGGGATGATATCTTTCTTTGGGTCTTTTTTCTTTTTCTTTTCTTTCATCTCAACATACTCTTTCTTTTCATTCTCATGGTAATGGCTGGACGGACCAGAATCTGGGGGCATTTGCATATTTTCTGGAGTTTTGGGTTGGGCGGTGGTGGTGGTCAGCAACAACAACTGAGGGATGGATGTCAGAGTTGTGAGAGAGTATAAATTTAAGGATTAAGAGAGGTAGTCTAGAGTTCTACTTTGTGGTAATAATGTTCTCTAATGTATAGCAATGTGACATGAGATGAGTGTAATGCTTTCTTGAAGTGGACTGCTTGGACTTGAAATGAATGCTGATTTAATCCGAGAAAGCGAAAGTAGATGTCTGATAATATACAACCAACAAAATCTCTATGTGGTGCCAGTATCACAACCCATGTTAAATGCACCCGGGTATCAATGTTAAACCATATCCCCCCCCCCCCCCCTCCCATGATATCTATCCCCATCTATGTTGAATCTCTTCCCATCCCTCACCTCTTCTCCTCCAACTTGGCCTTACTCTCCAACCCATACCCCCCAATCCCCAAATTTCCCGAGTTGTAACTCAACCCCTCCGGCCCCCTCCTCGTCCGGTTCCTCGGCCCCCGCCTGTCCAAGTCCTCCTTCAACCACCTCAACACCAGCTCCCCCAACCGACTATTCCCCGTCTCCTTCTCCCCCCCCAGCTTGCTCTCCAGCATCTCCTCGGTAGTCCCCCACTCCACCACGGTCCCCAAATGCATATGCACCAAATGCGTCGGCCACCCCGCCAGATTGTCCAGTATATGCGTCGCATACACAACCGTGCACTCCCTCCCCTCCGTCTCCCTCTTCAAAAAGGCCAGAAACTGGCTCCTGCTCCACACGTCCAAGTCGACCGTGATCTCATCCAGCAGCAACACCGTCCACGGCCTGATCAGCCCCATGGCCAGCTGCACCCGCCTCCTCTCCCCGTCGGAAACGGCGTGCATCCTCCACCGGGTGTCAATGTCCAGCACCGCGACCAGCTCGTCCCTCCGGTCGGGGTGCTGGTCCCCGCCCACGGAGCGGAGCAGCTCGTCGACGCCAATGTCGGTGCGCACGATGGCGTTGAGGACCCACTCCAGGCCGAGGTAGGTCACCCCCTCGAGGCCGACCTTGAAGGGGTCGTTGCCGCCTATGGCGATGGTGCCTGCGGGAGCGAGGCGTTTGCCCGCCAGCAGGCGGAGGAGGGTCGTCTTGCCTGCGCCGTTGGCGCCGATTAATAGGGTGCGGGAGCGGGGGGGCAGGGAGAGGGTGATGCCCGAGAGGCCGGTGGAGTGGTCCGGGAAGAGGTAGGAGAGGTTGTTTGTTATTAAGGAGGGGGGGCCGGAGGGGGGTGCCATTGTGTCTTGTGTGATGATGTATGATTTTGTGATGATTTTGTTTTGTCCAATAATTGTTGTTGTTGCTGTCGTCCCTGTGAGTGGGATTGTAAATGTAGGTATAGTGAAATTTGTGGTTATGTGTAAAAATGTGAGTTTTGAGACACTCAAAAAGAATTCAAAGCGTCCGATTATGGGCTTTAAGTTTGTAGGCACGGTAGGTAGTCTAAGATGGAGGAGGCAAAATCAGGTGATGGGGATCGATCGCCGCCTTTATCGCAAGATAGATTCCTCTCTCTCTGACCTTCCTAAAACAAATCCAGCTTCAAAAAAAAAAAACTTTCCAACATCACCACACCAAATCCCTCCTCCTACCTGTGATGCACAAAAGACCGGAGTACTCCGTACCCCTAACCCCAACATCACTCCCCAAGCTAATCCGGAGAGCAGCTATATTATCTCAAAGATAGCTCTTGCCCTTCCCCATCCCTTTAAAAGCAGGAGGGGCAACAAAAGTGGGGCCGTTCATCCAAGCTCAACATCACGTCACTCACAGAGTTTGCTGCTCCCTTCTCCCTAATAAAGCTTTCAATGCTCTCCACACTACTCGGGATATAAGCCAGAAATTCACCACCAACTATCACATACGACCATAGACAACTGAAAATACGGGATCCCGTCCGCTCTCCCCTAGTCAAACAGTTGATCGGCAGATTAGTACTCAGGTGGGTGACCACTGGGGAATCCCTGCTGTTGTATGTTTTTGCCCTTTTCTATTTACTGCCATCCAACTGGAGACATCGTCATGCTTTTTTGGTGTTGAAATCCTCAAAAGGGGGTGTTGGTGGTTGTTTGGGACGGTTGTAACTGGACTGGTTTGGCTTGGGGATAGCTGACAATGCCAAGGTAGTACAAGTACAGTACAACAGCCTAAACAACAGGTACCTATGTATATGTCACGAAACCCCTCCCAAAGCCAAAGAGAAGCCTTCAGCAATGTGATGAGAATTATAAGAGAACCCTGTAAGAGACATGTAACTTGCCTATCCAATCCGTTGACTTGTCAATGAAAATGTTTCCCTATATGCCCCTCGACCACAACCGACGCGAGATTCGCCTTCTCAAACTCAACTTTGCCAACCCCCCCCTCAGCGATGAGAATGTAGACGACTCGCCGTGGATCAACCTCAGCATGAGCCACGCCTCCCTCGATGACGTGCCCGCCCCTCGCTACGCGGCCCTCTCCTACGTCTGGGGCAACCCAAACGACACTTTGCCCATCACCTTGGACGGCCAGCCATTCCAAGTCACCGAGAACCTCTTCACAGCCCTCGACCGGCTTCTCGCCATGGGGTACAGCGACTGTATATGGATCGACGCCATCTGCATCAACCAGTCCGACAGCGACGAGAAGGCCGTGCAGGTCCAGCTCATGAGCTCCGTGTACTCCCTCGCAACGATGGTGTTCGTCTGGCTGGGGCCCGAGCCGGACGAGGGCGCGTTCCGGACCATCAGGACGGTGGCGCGCATGTACCGCAAAGCAACCAGGTCGAAAACCGAGGAGGAGCACGGCGACGACGGGCACCGGCGGCAACCTGTGACCCGGGTGGCCGAGACCGTGGTCAAGGTCGCCGATCGAATCGAGCAGCTCAACTTTCAAGCTCTGGCGGAACTGATCTCCGGTCGGCCGTGGTGGCATCGTGTGTGGGTCATCCAGGAGGTCGTGCTCGCCAGGGAGGTGTTGGTCCTCTGTGGGGAAGAAATGCTGCCCTGGCGAGACCTGAAAGACACCATGGCTGTCTTGATCGAGATGGGGGCGCTCCAGGAGCTCCAAGCGGACGAATATGCCGACTTGTCGCGGGCCGTGACCAGCATCCTTCTGACTTCCAGCCACCTCAGAGCGGCGACTGCGGACTATGAGGCCAGCCTGCTCAGTGTCCAACAACAAGCCGAAGGGGAGGTGGGGTTAACCCTTTTCAAGTCCCTAGACTTGCTCTTCCTATACAACAACACGATCGAGGCCACCGACGAGAGGGACATGATCTACGGCATTCTCGGGCTCGTGAAGCCCCAGGATCGCGGCAGGATCCCGGTTGATTACTCAAGCGCCCACACCGTGGAAAGAGTGTTTTTCGACGTGACCAAGGTCCTGCTGATGAAGCACGGTCCGAATGTCCTGAGCCGCTACCAAAGGCTCTTCAGCGTCAAGAACCACCCTGCTGCGATCCCATCATGGATCGTTGACTGGACGTCCGAGTTCCTCACCGCTCTTGATGTCAAAGTCGAGGACCGCGACGACTACATAGGCATGTATCAGACCACCAAGGGGACAACGTGGGAGGAATGGTCAGCAAAAGCCCAAATCAGTAAAGCTTCCTACGAGGAGCCGCGCATTTCTCTTCGTGGCCGGATAGTTGGCCGAGTCGTCAACGTCGGGAAGACTCTGGTCAGTCCGACCGTCCCCAAGCCTACTGTTTACAAGCCTTCGCCAGAGTATGTCGCAGTTGCAAGAGAGTGGCTGTTGGAACTCATCGACATGCTCGAGACGTATCGAGCCTCGCTCACGGGTAACTCGGACGACGCATCAAAGAATTTTCTAACTTCGGCTCTCGAAAACGTCTGGCGGGTCCCCCTTCTCGACTGTGACGGGGACAACCGAGTAGACGATAGCATTGAGGAATTGTATATCGCCGGGTTTGAAGCCTTGACAGACAAAAACGAGAAGGAGCCAGGAAAATTGTGGGAATTGTGGGATCAAGGTGTGGCCGAAGTATATATCGATGCTTGCCAGATCCAAAAACGGCGTTCGTTTGTTGACAGTATGGGAAGGCCAGGGGTCTCTCTGCAGGACGTCCAGGCTGGCGACCAAGTTGTGGTATTTCCCGGTGCGCATGTGCCGTTTGTTATCAGGCCTGCCACAGAAAAGGGAGGGATTGTTTTGCACCATGTTGTTGGTGCAGCCTATATTTACAAGTTGATGGACGGCGAGGCGATGGAGGATGGATCAGAGTTTCAAGAAATATGGCTGGTGTAGACATTTTGAGACCACCCCATCATTTTACATCCCTCTAAACAGGCGGCACCTTCCCCCCCTCACAAATCCCCGTATCCGTATAGCAAGCCGTAAACAACCTATCACTCGCATCCCCAATCCAAACCGTATACCTCTTCCCATCAAACCCAGGCACAACCCAATTCTGCAGCTCTGTATCCCACACACTCAGATCCCTCCTCGTCAGCTCAATCGTCACCGTCTCCGTCTCCCCCGGAGCCAGCACTTGCGTCTTCTCAAAGTCACGCAGCTGCACAATGGGTGTATCATAGGGAATTCCCTCCGGATACTGGATATAAGCCTGCACAGAAGCCCTCCCCGAGAATTCGGTACCAGTGTTTTTGACAGTAACCGGGACACGGAAAGCAACGTCCCAAAGCGCGGGGTTGCCACCCTCACCACCTCCGGCTGCGGGGCCGGGTTTCTGAACGGTGCTGTACCCAGCGGGGTAGTTGTACTTCTTCACCCCAGCGATGCCAACGGCGTAGGCCTTATCTGCGTCGTTCTTGTTGAGCCAGGAGTAGAGGTAGCGCCAGATTCTGTTAAACCCCGACGGCCAGTACGCCTCCGAGGCGGGGGGGATTTCGGTCGAGTACACAGGGGTTGAGCCCTTCGGGGCACGAGCAGGAGGGACCAGAGACAGCCGAGTAACAGACTCAATGGTAGCGTCAAAGGAGAAGTTGGTGTAGCTGAGGCCGTGGCCAAAGGCGAAGCGGGGCTTGGTCTTCTGCTTGTTGAGCCAGCGGTAATCGATGTAGAGGCCCTCGCTAAAGGTGTCCTGGACCTGACCAAAGGCGAAGCCGCGAAGGTTGGCGATGCTGTCTGGGAAGTCGTTGGCGCGCTTGGTGATGGAGTAGGGAAGGTGGCCGCTGGGGGAGACATCGCCAAAGAGGATGTTGGCCAACGACTCGCCTGCTTCTTGACCGGGGAGGTGCTGGAACAGGACGCCCTTGACGCGGGGGTTGTCGATCCAGGATTCGAGATCGAGAGGACCGACGGTTTGAGCTACCACAATAACGCTGCTGTACTTCTCAGCAGTCTTCCTGACTAGCTCATCACCGTTGTGCCAAGCAGCCAGTTTGGCGCTGTTGCGATCGCCGTTGTTACCCTCGACAGTGAACGAGTTCTCTCCAGCATCGGAGGTGATGAACACAATCGCGACATCATCGGGGGACGGGGTGGGGTGGAACCAAGGGAAGCCGTCAGTGTTAAAGAACTTGACGTCGGGAACACGTTTCCTGATGGCCGTAATCGGGTCATCCAAGTAGGGATAGTCGGCGACACCAGAGCCCCAACCCATACCCAGTGTTCCCTTGTTGCAGGCGCGGTTCATGCAGGCATTGGGTCCGTCAGGGTTGACTTGTGCGGCAGTACCGAAAACATGGAGAGACTGGGACGTGGCCAGGGGCAGGAAGCTCCCATTGTTCTTGAGAAGGGTAATAGCGTCCTGAGCGACTTCTCTGGCAATCAAGTAATGGTCAGCCTGGACATTGACAAACCAATTCACCTGGCCCTTGGGAGAGAAAAGAGCCGCAGGATAAAGCAAACCGTCACGGTCACGGGTGTTTGATGAAAAGTTGGGTCTTGGGTGGTCCTTGTCCTGACCAAACTTGTACCACGTGGCGACGATTCTGGTGACCATGTCGTTAAGTCTATCAAGGGGCACCGAGCCATTGAGAACGGATCTGCTGAGCTCGTAGTGCCAGTTGCTGAAACCGAAGAGAGGGATGTTGGTATCGCCTGGCATATTCATGTCGAGGCCAGCCAATGCGGAGTCGACTCCGGAGATGTGGGACAGCCAGTCAGACATGACGAACCCCTGAAAGCCAAGCTCATCCTTCAGAAGGCCGTTGATGAGATAGCTGTGCTGAGAGCAAGCGGACCCGTTTACAGCGTTGTAAGCCGTCATCGCAGACCCAACACCAACATGGACAGCTTCGGCAAAAGGCCAGAGATAGAGCTCGTGCAGAGTTCGATCATCTGCTTGGAGTCAGCCTTCTAGTCCGCCAGCAAACAAGATTCTACTCACCAATATTGGCGCTATATCCAGGCTGAAAGGGGTTGTACATTCTGTACATCTCCTGCTCGTTGCCGATCAGATGCTTGATGGTAGCAATGATGCCTTGCTCCTGAACCCCCTTGATCGTAAGGGCAGCCGCCTTGGCTTGAAGAACCGGGTCAGAGCCAAAGCCCTCCCAGTTACGCCCACCCAAAGGCTTACGGCCAAGAGGGCCTACGGAGGGACCCAGATACACATTTGTGCCCTTGCCGCGATGCTCTTCACCAATAGCCACACCGCGAGCGTAGATCAACTTCTTGTCAAAAGTTGCACCCGTGGTGATACCAGCAGGGAACGCAGTGACGTTGTCAGCCGAGGAAACACCCAACGCAGAGTCCTGAAGACACATGCGCGGGAAGCCCAATCTTTCTGCGCTGCCAGTGTTTCCTACGCATGGTCTGGCATGACATCATGTGTTAGCCAATCTCGAGTAGATGTCCCAGTTGGGGTTTAGCACTGACCCTGTCCACATGTAAGTCGGTCAGTCTTGTTGCGTTTTGAAGCGAGGTCTGATGATTAACTCACCCATAAAGATACCGATGCCTGAGGTGATGTTGGTCTTTTCAGCCAAGGTCATCTGCGAGACCAAGGCCTCGGCTTTGCTGTAAGCCTCTTCCCACGAAGCAATCCACCCTCCATGAGGTGCAGGATAGTATGGAGCAGCAACGAATCCGGGCGGGACAGGATCTCGAGGGGTCACGACACTGGCGGCGAGAGAAGTGGAGGCGAAGGCGCCCAAGACAAGCGAGCGGTATGCCATGTTGAGTATCTGCGCCGGTGAAGCCCTCGCGACGGGAGCGAGCACAGACGTATCTCCGGGTTCTGGGACCTGAACCTAGGAGGCTTGAAACGAAGCCACAGATGCAAGTTCGCGGGGTTGACAGAGGAGAGCAAGCTACCCGGCGCACCTCCCCGACCAAGTGGTTAATAAGGAATCCGACAGCAACGGGGGCGCACGTCCTGCCTCAGGCGACTCCTCTTTGACGTTGCCTTTTCGCAGGTCGGTCGTCCAAGATGGGTATTGGGCGCCACATACACATGGCACCCAAGGAACCACTCTGTTGCATGGCGGAGGCTGAACCATATAACGATGGTCGATACAGCGGGCATGAACCACTTTGAGATTACGGTGTAACCATCTTTTGCTCGATCAAGGAATTGTCGACGCGTTGGAGCTCGCTCATTCGTCCGCGTAAGTATGGCGACCCAAAGATCAGCCTCATGGGAGCTATACAGCAGGCATCCCGTTGGTGATCACATCCTCTCCCGAGGTGTCCCTGGTCGGTTCCTGAACATCCCTCTTCGCTGGAATATTGTTGTTTTGAGCCCTCAGGTCGTGGCCCTCTCTTTGCGCCGTCGCCAGCATCCCAAGGTAACATACCTAACTGGAAAGTATGGGGGAGGGGCACAAAAGCTGAGGCGGGGAACCTTGTCCGGGCCGCCATCCTGCGAGAGTGACGTCGTTAAAAAGGCCCGGCTGGACACGAGAGAGTCGCATCGACCACAACTTGTGTTGCGGTGAGCTGGGCATCCCCAGATCAGGTGGTCGCCATCTGCAGGTTCAACAAGCAGAATTGGGGAAGAGCCCCGATTCAGAAAACTCCAGGTAATCATATCATAAGCACGTGCTTTCTGATATCCTCCTCCCGCGTATGACGATTTCCAGTACACTACCAGGTAGTCCGCGTATCGTGGGTGAGCCAGAGAGCAAGAGATGGCGGTTCAGATATGGTGCGCGATGCGACGTTGAGACGGTTTTCGGTTGTGGTAAGCGATGCTTGGCCAGGTCCGTGTGTCTGAAGGACCGCATGAATTTGAGTGTTTCTTTGGGATGAAAATATGGACTAGGTGAAGGTTGGAGTTTGGGGGGGGGGGGGGGAGTGGCACACGACGTGGGAGGATGGTGTTTCTTCTTGCCCTTATTTCTGCAAGCGATGTCTTCGGCGTGCTCTTGGCTCTTGCCCGAAACCTTCCCAAGCACCGCCCCTCGAGAATGGAACTATTCCTCACACGAACTTGTAAAACAAGAGCTCTCTTGTATTTTGTTTCGGCAGTTGTCTTTCGGAAACCACCTCGTCGACTGTTATCACCTGGCCGGAGTCGCCAACCGTCCCATGTAACTCAAGACGGACGGTCTGTGCGGCTTTAAGGCCTGGGCTCAGTGAGCCATAGCCACTAAGCGCCCTATGCCTATCGGTTCCTGAATATCTTCAATGCGCACGGTCGCCATGACGCTATTCAGCACGTGAAACCACACATCAAGGTATGTATGTACCTTGCCTCCTAAGCATGGCATAGCCCGCATAGCCCGCATATTGCATGCAGGTGGATGCGGTACACTACGGATACACTACGCAGAAATTAATTTGTTCTTCAACCATTCTTCTCGTCTTCCAGTCTCTTGGCGATTTCCATTCCCGCGGCCGTCCGTCCATCGCCCATCTTTGGTTCACGGCATCCCGCCTGTTTATCTCCATGATCGGCGTTCAAATTGCTTCATGGGAAACATGTAGAAATCTATCAGGACACTATCGATTGCAAATCCTGTTGCTCTCCGCTTGTCAGTCATATCGTGATTTAAGGGCTCACCTTGATAGGAAGTTCCACGGTTCAAACGGCCACCTCCCCACCACCATTTCTAGCCTGTCGCCGGCGTTGGTCCCCTTTTCGGTGACTATGGCGGGGCAGAGAGACGGATTGTGATCACCACCGTTCCTGAACTATCACTAGTCTCTCTCGGCTATCTTGTGCTTATTCCAGCCCCTTGCATGTCTAAACCACGTCTAAACGAACCCTTGTGGGGGCAATGAGACATCCCCCCGTTATCAGGATGCTGGTTGGTAGGAGGAAACCGATCCCGAGTGTTACTCCCCCTGCCCAGGAGGGCTGGCATTCTTGTTGTAAATAGGTATAAGAGCAGGGCGCATCGTTGTATTACCCCAGATCTCGTCCCAACCATCCCAGGCCTCTGTCTCTCTTTTGTATTCTTGGCCCTATCGACCTTCTTTCGTTTCCAAACATCATGAAGACCTCCCTGTTTACCAGCCTATCCTTGGCCGCCCTCGGCCTTGCGGTCCCCCAGAAGCGGAGTAAGTCAATCATGAATCTGGATTGTACACAATCCAGGGAACAATTCTGACTAACTCATGATAGATGCTCCCACCGCTGCTGAGTTGGCGAGGTTCAAGGTCACTGCAGAATATCAGGCTGCTGCATTTTGCATGACTGAGGGCCAGCCTGCTGGTACCCCGGTCACCTGTCTCGAGGGCCAGTGCAACACCCTGACATCGCGTAATGTTACGGTCTTCTCGCCTTCCTTCACCGGCACCATTCTGGACACTCGAGGCTTTGTCTCTGTCGACCCCGTCGCCAAGGAGATTGTTTTGACCTTCAGAGGCACAGTTTCGATCAGAAACTGGGTGGCAGAGTACGTCTTACCTATCCAGAGTCTCCCTGTGGCAATGTCAGATCATCTAACAGCCGAGCAGCTTCATCTTTGTCCAAGTTCCTTGCGATTACGCCTTTGGCTGCCTCGTCCACACCGGCTTCCTCGCCTCCTGGGCCGAGGTCAAGAGCCGTGCCATGGCCGCTGTCACAGCAGCTAGAAAGGCCCACCCGACCTTCAAGGTCACCGTCACCGGTTACTCCCTCGGCGCCGCCGTTGGTACCATCGCCGCTGCTGACATCCGCAGGAGCCTCAAGATCCCCGTTGATCTCATCACCTTTGGCTCTCCCCGCGTTGGAAACAATGCGTTCGCCAAGTTCGTCACTGCTGGGGCCGGTAGCGAGTATCGTCTCACCCACGCGAACGACCCCATTGCTCGTCTGCCGCCCATCATCTTCAACTACAGACACACTAGCCCCGAGTACTGGTTCGATGAGGGGGCCGATGGTGTTGTGTCTCTCGATGAGGTCCAGGTTTGCGAGGGCCATGCCAACATCAAGTGCAATGGTGGCACCGGGGACTTCAACATGGATGTGCATGGCTGGTATTTCCAGAGATTCACCGGTTGTGCGCCCACGGAGCAACCATTCAAGCGTAACGCAGATATTAGTGATGCGGAGCTTGCCAAGATTGTGAACGAGTGGGTGAAGGAGGATAAGGTGTTGGCCAAGAACTTGGAGTTGGGTGGTGAGGCTTAGTACCAAATGGCGAGAGAGTGCGTGTATGATACCTAATGATCCTGGATATGAATCATGATGCTATTTCAAGTAATTACAGTGTGAAACCTGATGATCCCAAACCAGCTCCTTGGGTCTGGGTGCCATATGTTCCATATTGTGTAACGATAGATGGGTCTAAGACCATGTAGGGTCGACTGGTGTCCAAGTAGTGTTAGGCCCTTAAACCCTCTCTTCAACATCCTTGCCACCATCATCAACCTTGACTCCTTTGAGACCCACCAACCCAATCACCGCAGTTGCAACAGCAATCCCAAATGCTGTCCTAAACGCTGCTCTATATCCCGCCATCAATGCATTTTTTCCTTCTTTGTCTTCGTGCCCGGAGTTCTCTGTCACCATGTAAGCAATCACCCCCACAACAGCCAGCCCAAGGGAAGTCCCCAGTTGCGCTACTGTGTTGAAAACACCACCAGCCACAGCTTTCATCTCCGGTCCAAGTTTTTCAAACTGTTGTGAGATGACAATCAAGCTCAAGCAAAAGATAGGATCGGCCGATAACGGTTTGTGTTGTCAGCACCTTGCCTGATAAATATCTAACAACGAACTCACAGGATGCAATATCTGCGCCGGAAAAGCCGCCAGCCAATAACTCCAACCTGGATCAATCATCGCCATCAACAACGGCGATACCGAGCACGCCAAACTGGTAAAAAACACTAAATATCTCGCCGAGACTCTATGTATAACCAACCCAAGCGTGAAATTGATCCCCACCCCAACAACCATCGAAGGCAGCAACCTAACCGATGACTCTAACGCTGTCAAGTCCTTTATCTTTTGAAAGAACAAGATAGAATACAACTCCAAAATCTGCATAACCGCATAACTCATCATAACCATCAGACAGACCGAGCTGAAAGATAGACTCTTCCATATCCCATTCGGTATCAGCACCGGACGGTGAGATCTAGCCGCAACACCCATCCACACTGGGAACAGCCCCAGCAGGCCCAATCCGACCCCAAAAGAAACCGCAACTTCAAATTTGGGTACTGACCTCGCCTCAGACAGCTGAACAAGCCCATACGACAACCCTCCCAGCCCACCAGACGCCAGCCCAACACCAATCCAATCAACCTTGTCCCTAATACCCCTCAGCACCCCCCGCTCCACCGTGATGTTTTCTTCGGGAAGCACCCACCCCCATCCCACGGCCCAGCAAATTCCCATAACCCCCGCAACCCCAAACCATCCAACCCTCCACCCAACACCCACAATCATCACGCCCCCGGAAACCAACCCCATCGAAAACCCTACCGGCCCTCCCAGCCCCATCCACGCAAAAGCCATATTCCTCTGTTTACCCGGTTCAATAAAACCCCCAATAATCCCAACAGAAGAAGGGAGCGCCATCCCCATCGCTACTCCTTGCACCCCTCTCGCCACCACCAACTCGGTGAACGACCTTGACAACCCACATGCCAATGTTGCGAGGGAGAAGAGGAAGAGCCCAGACAAAAAGATGATACGGGGACCGATGATGGATGATATTGCTGATGATAAGAGCAGGAGAGAGCCAGAAGTGAGGGATGTAATTGAGAGCGGCCAGTACATTAAATTTTGGGGGATGGAGAGGGAAGTTGAGATGGTCGGGAGGGAGGTGGTGAGCAGGCCGGTGGTGAAAGAGGTGAGGAGGGTGGCTGTCGTGAGGTAGATGATTAAAAGGAGGGATTGGGATTGAGAGACGAAGGTGGATTGCGGTTGAGAAATGTTGGGGAGGAAGAGGGTGGAGGGGGTGCGGAAGTCGGGAATGGAATCATAGCTGCGGTGGCGGGAGGATGATTTGGAAATAGCTGCAAGCAGGGGACGACGAGCAGATGGTGACGGCGATGGGTCGCGAGACGGGTTGGTCGACATGGTGGTAGTTGCAGGAGTGAGCAGTGCGACTTTCGCTGACAGGATGGACAACCAACCACGGTATATATACCACTCCCCGCAACCACCTTCCAACAACTGCCTACGCACTCATCTGGTAACTGGAATGGTCAGATGGCTCAGCGGGTAAGACGTAGGCAGCCCGGATCAGGCAACGAACAATGCCCCTTGGAAACAAGGCTCCGTGGACACCTGAGTTCGATTCCTCAGCGAGGCCCTGTCTTTCGAGATGGCCTTCGAGGAAAATCGACCGATCCCCCCCCTTAACTCGACCACAACCACGAAGTAAACCCCACCGGGGGTTTCGTAGCCGGCCACCTCGAAAGAGTTGGCCGGTGAGCTTTTGTCATTTTTGCCTTTTTTTTCCATGGTAAACAATAGTCAGTTTTGATGTGATAGATACGACACCGACTGCTTGTTTATCTGACACGCAGGTCGAAGATCTGTGTGTCGTTCCTAAATAGGGCACAATATGTTGGAGTGACGTCAAGACATTAGGAAGATAGGTTTGCTGCGCCGTTTGACAGCAGGGGGAATAGAATGGTGGGTTTCTTGTATTGGGTCAAGGTGTGATGAAATAATCGGGACGTTCCCATCACCAACGTATCCAACCAACCCAATTAGAAATCAAACAAGGCCTACTGCAACGTCTGCATACTAAGAGCAGTGACATAGTGTTGGACCATCGAATTCAAGTGTGCAATGAACTCTAGATTTCTTTATTTTTTGTGAGGGTATTGTGGGCATTAGTCTGGCGAACTAGGAATGGCGATGGGATAGTTGGAGAAACTGAAATAGATAAATTGCTCGATATATCTAGATATAGCATTGGTTATCTTGGATAATACATGCCTGCAGCACTCTGAAACGAAGAGGGCTGTGATAACGACGGGACATCCCAGAGACATATGGGCCAGTTTGCTCCTGCCGTTCATTTTCACCATGGGCTCCTGCCGAAAGGCCACTCCTGAAGCAAACCGCTCCCATCCTTCCCCGACCCCGGGTGATTGTCTTTTTATTTGATTTTCAAACTGACTGACTCACATCTTTGCCAACCTCATCTCTTTTAAACAAAATCTCTCGACCATCACTCGGCCTTCAAACCTCTGTTCAGCATCAACACCGCACTCGCAGCCTAATTATTCATTGTGAAGAGCATTCGGCATGGCGACTGTTGAGTCCCAGACTAGGTAGCGAAGCGGATGTCGACTGGAGTTGGGGTTGCCCGCTAGGCCGATGAGGACTGATTTAAGGAAGAAGTCATTAAACCCTTCACCCAGCCCGAATGTCAAGCTGAGTGATGCTAACATCTCCTGTCCTTTATGAGCGAATTTGAAGGTATTTTGCCAGGCATTCACCAGGGATTCCACACTCGTCTAGCTTTCTCTTACTCGAACTTGTGCCTTAAGTGAGACCTGACAAGTGTGGATATAAGCATCATCACTTTCCTAAATATGCTTCCATGCTATTACCAACTAGTGATAATCAACCCCCGAGAACCGAAATTTGTTCCGGGTGCCCATGCTCTAAGTTATCCACTTCGGACCTCGGGCATCTTGCCTGTCATGTTTGCCATGTCATGACCCCCCATGCGTGATATCTTACAACAGGTAGGGCTGGACCTTCCAGGTTCCTGCCTGCCCTCTACCACCTTCCTGCTACCTTCCTGCCCACCTTCCTGCTTTCCTTCACACCTTCCCGTCCATCTCCACCTCACTTACCCCCTCCTTCCCCCATACACCCTGCATGTCTTCCAAGGTTACAAACATCTCTTCCGCCAGCACCTTCCAACAAACAGCAAACTGATTCATGACCGGGCAGTCAGCAACCCCTCTGGTGTATCGGTTAACATAGCGGATTCTCATTCCGTTGCGCTGGGTTCGACTCCCAGGAGGGGTGGCTTCTTTTGCCTGCCTGGTCTGGCTTCTTTTTATCCAGCACATCTCCTGTAAAAAGGAGGTTGTGTGAGATGACGTATAGGTCATGGTGTTTGCTCTGGTCAATGTATCTGTAGGGTTAGGGTTCTTGACATATAAGGACCGGGGGGGGTGCGGGATCATTCTAGTGCCTGGTCTAAATGGTTACCTCAATGGATGATGTTGGGACCAAAAGCCCTCGTCTCGGTACGATGATGCCCAGCGATGGGCCAATACACCCACGTCTGCTCCCCCTGGGTGCTAGTATTTCGGCCCATTGCTCATGCACACCCTACCAGATATTTCAGATCATTTTTCACTGTATCATTTTTCTACTTATATCAATAAAACAGAACGCACAGATGTCAATCCTTCTTTATGGGATTACTCCTCCCTTCTTCCTATCTATTTTTCTCATCCCACACCTTAAAGCTCGTCCCTCCCGGTAGTAACAGCGGTATCCTCCTTCTTCTCCTCCTCGACCTTCTCCTTGACAACCACCTTCTCAGTAGGCTGCCAGTTCAAGGCCTTCAATCTCTCCGACAGAATAGGATGCGAGAAGTGATAGGCGGCAAAAGCCCAGTCGGCGTCCATGGTGCTCAGATTCTGGATCTGGAGCTTAATCAGCGAGGAGGCCAGCTCAGCGTTGTAGCCCAGGTTGTTGGCAAAGGCGTCGGCCTGGAACTCGAAGCGGCGGCTGAGGATGTTCATGAGGAACTTGATGACGTTGTCGGCGGGGCCGAGGATGTCGCTGAAGAGGAGGAAGCCGACGATGATGGGGTGCTGGGTGTGGAAGCCGAAATCAGCGTAGAGGGAGTTGTTGTTTACGAAGACGGAGAAGAGGGCGAAGATGTAGAAGAAGTGAGCCTGGTTGGGGTGTTAGTCTGTGATGATATGATGAACGAGAAAAGGGGTAAAACATACCTGAGAAATACCAAACAGCTTGGTAGTGTGGCCCAAGCTCCAGTGACCAAGTTCGTGGGCGAGAACAGCGACGACCTCCTCGGTCTCACTCTTCTCAATCAGAGTATCGTAAATAACAATGTGCTTCTTCCAGGGGAGACCAAAGAAATAGGCGTTGCTGTGAGCGCTGCGCTTGCTGCCATCGATGACGTGGAGTTCATGCAGAGGGAACTTGAGCTTCTTGGCGAGGTCCTCAACGTCAGTCTTGAGCTTGCCTTCCTCCAGGGGAGAGAGCTTGTTGAACAGGGGCAGAATAGCAATCGGGTAAATCGTAATCATGAAGACCTGAAGACCGGCACCGAACATCCAGAGGTAGTAGAAGAACTGGCTGCCAGTCTTCTTGATGATGGCGAGGAAACCGGCGAGAATGGGAGGAGTCAAAACCACAGCCAACAGGTTGGACTTGATCATATCCGTAACGAAGAGCTTCGGGGTCTGCTTGTTGAAGCCAAACTTCTCCTCCAGAACAAAGGTCTGGTAGATGTTTGACGGGAGCGACACGACTTGGTGGATAAAGATAAAGGCCAGAATGAACACGATGGATTGCGAGATTTCGCCCGTGAACCGAATGGGTGCGAAGCGAAGGAGAAGATCGCCAGACCACGACCAGAGCTTGGGGAGGATATCGAAGTGGTAGAATGCGAAGTTTTGGATTTGACCGTAGAGACCGTTAATCAGAGAGAACTTGGCCTTGGCCCGTCCGTAGGCCTGGCTCTTGTCGAAAACCTCTTGTGTGACTTCATGCTGGAGAACGGCGGGGGGCTTGGTCTTGGTTAAGACGCGATACTGACGAATGCCGAGGACACCTTCGAAGACGAATTGAGCAACAGAGAAACCGATAATTAGCTTCTTCCAGGGGAATAGCGGACGGTCAAGGAACCGCGCGAGGCGCTACAGTTGGATCCACGTTAGCTGGCGAGCAATGGGCGAGAATGATGCGCCTGGTACATACCTGTAGAATATCCATCGTCGCGAAGAGGCTGCGACAATGAGAGCTGTCGCGGACTCGGGAGACGATTTAACGAGGGACGGATTGAGGGGTTGTAAAATGGACAAAGTCCTTTGCTGCCTTGTCGTTCCCGTCAGAGAACAAGCTGTCCTTGTAGCGCATGCGCCCCTTGCCGCAGGAGCGTCAGTAATTCGCCAAGCTGGGCTTACCTCATAGCCAATTGCGAATTCTGATTGGCCATAAATCCCCGATCACCTAAGTGGTAGTGCAACGCTAATACCCCGGATTGCATCTTGGTGGGATGAAACCTCATTGGATTCCTACTTCGTATTGTTCTCTGCTTTGTCATTTATCCCATATTTTATGCTCGATTTTGATGACTGGAGAGACATCTTGCTTCATAACAGTAGCAGCAGGTCGAGAAATGATGAAGCAATTCGAAGCAGATCTGTTAGGTGTTTGGTGTTTGGTGGCCATTTAACCAAGCATTCAAGGTGCGTCACTGTGGCCTACGACATGCTGAATGCGTGTCCCTCTCAAAACGGTACGATATCCATTCTCATTATGTGCCTATGAGCAAAAAGCTTTGCCTCCCCTTCACTGTCTTGGAATCCTCATGTTTGCTTTAACCCTCTCCAACAGCTGCTCCCTCGTATCTGAGTCTTGAGGGTGGAGATTTCGCTGTTGGCTGGTCAGCATCGATGAAGATAAAACAGTGCTTCCAACTACACAACATACAGCGGCGAG
This sequence comes from Cercophora samala, assembly GCA_030512305.1. Taxonomy (NCBI): domain Eukaryota; kingdom Fungi; phylum Ascomycota; class Sordariomycetes; order Sordariales; family Lasiosphaeriaceae; genus Cercophora; species Cercophora samala. The sequence goes on along the minus strand of JAULSY010000049.1, from coordinate 167,489 downwards.
CCATCTCCGGAGGTCCTCTTTTGACCATTCCTCGGGATTACCGGTTGGGTCTGGGGTGGTGGGAAACATGTCTCCTCCCCAGATCGCCCATACGGCAACACCTGTCACGAGACCGGTAAATGCTGTCTACATGTTAGAGTGATCTGTCTTATCGAAGTCAATGTACTTCCATCTTACCCAGGAAGGCATTCTAATATATGTTGTTAGAGAACTGTTGGTTACCAGAAGCTGAAGACACTTACCCGTGATCTCATTGCATGATCGAGTGGCGTCGGCATCTTGGCTTACACCGAAGCTCAGTCAGTCCTTGACAGCAGTTTTTTGAACGCTCGATTTTGAAATAAAGATAAAGAAGTCCGGGGAAAAAGCTTCGAAGACAATCAGCAGAAGAAATGAGTCAAAAGTAAATAAGTCCTTCGGTAAGAACAGGTGTTGTCGCCGTCAACGCTCTCACCTTGGCCACTGGAAGCTAGCGCCACAAAGCGGGACACGTCACCCAGCCACAGTCATAACGCTATGACCAGCTGCAACTACCCCTGACAATGGCTGGAGCGTCGAGTGTGCGGGAGCCCCACCAAAGCGAGTCCAATTCGGAGAAACCCACACAAACTGAATAATTTTGAGAAATCCCCTCCAACCCCGACTTTGAACTTCCGTAGACCGTTTACAGGAGACTCATCACAGCCGTCAAAATGCCTCAGGAAATCGGAGATATCAAGCAGGTGTGTAACTCACGACATGGAATTTTTTGGGCCGAATCCAAGAATGTGAACAAAGTTCATTGTCGACTGACATTTTGTGTTTGCAGTTCATCGAGATCTGCCGTCGGTCGGACGCCTCGTGTATGTTACCTATCGATTCGAAATCCATGAAATAATGGACAAAACGCAACAAAGAGCTGGAAACTGACTCGATGTTTAATGGATACAGCCGCGCGGATCAAGAAGAACAAGTCTCAGATCAAGTTCAAGGTCCGGTGCCAGAGATACCTCTACACCTTGGTTCTCAAGGACTCCGACAAGGCCGAGAAGCTCAAGCAGAGCTTGCCTCCCAGTATGTTCCTCGACGAATAATCATACCATATCCGGAAGAGCGCATGGAACTGACTAGATGGACACTGCAGCCCTTACCATCTCTGACATCCCCAAGAGAAACAAGAAGGTCCAGGCTTAAATTTTGACGACTCTCCTGAAAACAACAATGGAAGCATAGTCTGAAGAGTTTGAGCTCTGCCGGGGCGAGGTTGGTAGTGTTGGCATGACCGGAAGCATTCGACTTTTGTGCTGGTTCAGGTTTCAGGTCTGCAACTTGATGAATACGGCGTCTCGGGAAATAAGCGATACGATTTAGGAACGAACGTGGGAGTTAACCTTGGTTTTGTCTTGTTGAGAGACAGGAAGGGGTTCTCTTCAAAACAATGAATTGCATCCGTCGGCCAACGCTACGCAAAACAAAATCAAGACAAAAAACACCTGTACCGGTCTCGTCCCTTTTCTTTGGTGTGATTGTGCGAAGTGAGATGGGTTGGCATCGACACAAGGGGCTCAACCTGAACAAATCTGCCACGCGGTGAAATCCAAACCGATGACACAGCGCCAAATTTGACTTTGGGCATCAAACGTGATAGTGGACCACTACCATGATCAGCGTTCCCATTACACAATGGTAACCGTCAGCGTATGTACAGTTGTCGAAGTGCAATGCTTTTTCGAAACCCATTCGCACTGCCAGCTCGGTCTCCAATTATCTCATTGGAACGCTGAGGTGAACAGAGCTCGAACTGCATGACGTGTTACAATCTCAGGCCAAGAGAGGTGCCGGGCACGTCCGATCCCCGAGTTCGGGTGATATCCGCATGGGGTAGCCGATTTCACGGTGTCACCACTCCCGTCAACGGGCTCAGCTCCCCGCACCGAGTGCCGCGAGACCTGTCATAACCCCACACCTCCGATATGCCCCTTTGTAAGCGGATCGCAGACACATGATGCGTCCCCCTCCATCGCTGAGTTGGGGCAGAACTGACAATATTGCCATGCCTGACGGCGGCGGGCAACGCCATCTTGGTTGACCGCAGCAGAGCACGTTGTCATCTACATGCCCTGGCACAGACGTCACGGGACCACTTGAGATTTTTCGTGGGGGAAATTGCGCGCTTTCGCGCATCCCTCACCTCAAAAAAACTGTCGGGCCGGACTTGCCATTCCTGGCCTATAGAAGCCTCCGAAACACGCTGACAACCGGGTTCAAGACCGTTGACACCGCTGTCAGGTTCGGCTTGGTTCAAATAATTTAACGGAGCTCAAAGCTTTCATAGCGTGGCCCCCCTGACTGTCACCCGGTTCGTTGGAAATGCATCCTGGTGCCCAATCAGGAGCTTCGGGAAGGCCAAATGTTACCCAATGGGCTCATCAAGCAGCAAACCCCCTGTTGCGAGCCGTCGTGCATCGTGGCTAAGCAGTGCCGCGTCCAATGTCCAATGTCCATCCGTCATATTTTCCTGCTCTCCCTCTTCCATGATCTGTACCACCACACCTCGTACTTTCTCTCCCCTTTCTCCTCTTTTTGTTATCTTGTCGCCGACAGTTGAATGCAAAGATAATAACTAAGCCGACCGTAGCCAATTTCTCCCCAGATTTATAGCCTTCGGCCCCACCCTCGCCTATACAACTACTCCTCTTTCCCCTTCCCTCGCGTCCGCCTTCTCTTCATCATCGCTATTTAATTGGTAGTCCAACAAAGTCCCAACGTCAGGAACCAGCTTCCTCCTCATCGTGCAGCATATTTCGGCGAGTAATAGCACTTATACACCCGAGACCATTTCTTGACAAGACACCGGGCCGAAGTCAAGTGCGAAAAACTCGGCAATCGAGTCCATATACTTGACCAGCGAAGCAATCAACTTGCGCCGCTCCAGAATCCTTTGTTCCTTGAATCGCATCGGATATTCGAAGCCATTGACTGTCGACAAGCTAGACATTGTCCTTGGCTAGCACACATAGGACCCTTTGTGTCTCACCCGAGGCCATAGTTATACGATAGGTGGAATTCTGGTCAGCCACACCGAGCCATGACGCAGCACATCGCGAACGGCCATAACGGTCACCACGTGGACACCGAACCCGAAAGTCCCAGCGTCAGCGCCAGCGCCAGCAGCAGCAACGCCAGTGATTACGGCGTCGAAGGCACAAACGGGATCACCAACGGTACGGGCAACCTCTCGCTGAACGGGAATGGGAATGGAATCAGAGATCGTATGCAACGCAAAAAGTCCAGTCCAATGATGCCTAGTTTTATGGTTTCGGCGCCGGGAAAGGTGATTGTGTTTGGTGAACATGCGGTCGTACACGGCAAGGTAAGAAGCAGACGTAAGACTTTGGTGGAATACAGCGAAACTGACGTGGGCGCATCTTGCAGGCGGCGATCGCAGCTTCAATCGCATTGCGCTCCTACCTCCTCGTAACCTCGCTCTCCAAATCGAGAAAGACGGTCACGCTCAAGTTCCCAGATATCGACTTTGATCACTCGTGGAGGATTGACGAACTGCCGTGGGCCATCTTTCAGCAGCCGTCCAAGAAGAAGTATTACTACAGTCTCGTCACCGAAATCGACCAGGAGCTCGTCGCCGCTATCCAGCCATTCCTCGCTGATGTCTCGCCGGATAAGCCGGCGGATGTTCGCAAGGTCCACCAGAACTCAGCCGGTTCTTTCTTGTACATGTTTTTGTCCCTTGGCTCGCCGTCCTTTCCCGCCTGCCAGTACACATTGCGCTCCACGATTCCAATAGGCGCAGGGCTCGGAAGCAGCGCCACTATTGCTGTGTGTCTCTCGGCAGCCCTGTTGCTTCAGCTCAGGACGCTTTCTGGACCGCATCCCGATCAGCCGCCTGATGAGGCCCGCATGCAGATCGAACGCATCAACCGATGGGCGTATGTCTACGAGATGTTTATTCACGGTAACCCATCTGGCGTGGACAACACCGTCTCCACACAGGGCAAGGCCGTCATGTTCCAAAGGACCGACTACAGCAAGGCCCCTGACGTAAAACCGCTTTGGGACTTCCCCGAGCTTCCTCTGCTTCTGGTCGATACCCGGACGCCAAAATCCACAGCGCACGAAGTGGCCAAGGTTGGGAGGTTGAAGGATACCCACCCGAAGCTTGTTGGCAGCATTCTCGACGCTATCGACAAGGTCACGCAAACATCAGCCGAGCTCATCGCCGAGGACGATTTCTCTACGGAGAACGAGGACAGTCTGCGCCGTGTTGGTGAGCTGATGAACATCAACCATGGTCTGTTGGTCTCGCTCGGCGTGTCACATCCCAGGCTAGAGCGTGTCCGCGAACTGGTAGACCACGAAGGGATAGGCTGGACCAAGTTGACTGGTGCCGGTGGCGGTGGCTGCTCGATCACTCTCCTAAAACCCGGGGTTCCTAGAGAGAAGCTCGCTAGGTTGGAGGAGCAGCTTGATCAAGAAGGCTACCAAAAGTTTGAGACTACCCTTGGTGGTGACGGTGTGGGTGTGTTGTGGCCGGCTGTTTTGAAGAACGGCACAGTTGAGGATGAAGAGGGTGGCATGGAGATCGATCAGGAGAAGTTCCTGAATGCACAGGGCAACGATGGCGTGGAGAGGTTAGTGGGTGTGCATGGTGGCATGCCTGGGGAGAGAGAAGGGTGGAAATTCTGGAGAGTGGAGAGCGATCCGCAACTTTAGAGCTCGCCATTCTTATGGGCATCTTATTCGATTCACCACTCGATCGTTTTTTGCTTGCGTAAGGCTTTTAATGTGACTTTTTATTCTGGACTAGAGAGGACTTCTTTCGGTGATGAACTATGGACCACGGGCAGTCTGGAAGGGAAGGCAGGCAGGCAGGGTTAGGAGCTGATAATACTGAGGAAAAAGGGGGGGGGGGGGGCTTCAAAAGTAGGAGTTGCTATACTATGGTGCTTCTTTGCTCGGTTCTACACTGCGCTTTTTTTGACAGCTAGGAAAGCTTGGTGACAATCGTGGCTGCTATTATTTTGGTCAGGATTGGTTGACTTAAAATATTATCCCTTGTGGTACTTTTGGATATTCTACCTGCTTTTTGTAGTAGTTTACGTAATTGTTTAAAACAAGGCCAGGGGAAGACGCAAGCAGTTGGGATGGAAGAGAAAACAAAGATCTAATTTGTGTTTGCTGTGGACTGGAGTTCTTACAATTGTTGTCTTTGACATCAGGTTGGGATTGTCAAGGCAGCCCCCCTGTCGAAATCCTTCTGGAAGCTTTGGAAGCATGGAAGCTCCAGTTTGGGCTTGGTGCATCCAGGCGAGCCGTGAGCTTGCTGTTGCGTCCCCTGAACCTGCCCCGCCATTTCAACCTCCAACTGCGTGCCGTGCCCAAAAGTGACAGCTTCTTTTTTCTTGCTTGCTTCTTTTCTTTTTTGACAATGCCGCCCAAAGGAAAAGCGGCGCAAAAGCCCAAAGCGGGAAGTTGTATGTTCATGACTCTTGATTCAAGTTTGCCGGCTTTGGTATTGTGATGCTAACTATTGTCCTGCTCCTGCAGCAGCCACCAAGCCATCCCCAGCAACAACTCCGGCGGCACCTAGCACCACCGCTGCCAAACCAGCCATACCCGACCAACAACTTTCCCAATCTTCCACCGTCTCCGAGCATTCCAGGCATAATTTCACTCTTTGCCACCCGTTCGAGGATCTCACAGGAAAGAAGTCGCTTTCGACCTTGCCAACACAGGCGGACCAGCTCGTTTGGCTCGCATCACGCCTCGTTACCCGCCTCCCGGTTAGGTTTCTAGGAGCCAAAGGGCAGAAGGAGCTTTGGAAGACCGTCAACGACCACTCCCTCCCACCAAGAGGGTTCAACCTTCGTAAATACAAAACCCGCCAGCAATACAAGGCTGTCGACTCACGGGGTCGTGACATCGGGGAGTACAGCACCAAAGAGTGGGAAGTTAGGCAGGAGAAACGTGTGACGTTGTCTTGTCTGCAGCTGCAGTCGCAAAGGTTCAGGGAACTGAGAGATAGGCAAAAGAGGCGATTTGTCGACAGCCAAACGGGAGATCGGGTTTTGGTGACTGATTCAGAGTACGTCGAGGAAAAGCAACGACGCCGCGAGATGGAGAGATTAAACAGGGAGCTTTACGGCACGCAGGGGATGGCGAGGCAGGGCAAGTTGGCGCTGGATCCGGAGTGGGATGATGTGGTGCCGATTGTGATGGAGGATCCGGAGAATGCGCTGGCGGCGATTGCGTATGCTCCCGACTACGCCGAAGGTGAGACCACCCCCTATTTCTATTCCCCCCATGCCAGAAACCGAAACGAAACTAACATCCGATTCAAAGCCATGTCCTACCTCCGCGCCGTCATGTCCACCAAAGAGTACTCCCCCCGCTCCCTCAAGCTAACCGAGTACATCATCAACCTCAACCCGGCGCACTACACCGTCTGGCTCTTCCGCGCCGCCAACATTTTTGCGCTCAAGCTCCCCATCCCAGACGAAATCACCTGGCTCAACCAGATTGCTCTCGAAAACCTGAAGAACTACCAAATCTGGCACCACCGCCATCTGCTGGTGGAAAACTACCACCCATCCATCGCCTCGGACCCTGCCGCGCTGGCGTCCTTTGCCAGCTCAGAGAGGGAGTTCCTGACGCAGATACTGGCAGAGGACACCAAGAACTACCACGTCTGGAGCTATCGCTCTTGGCTGGTGGGGAAGCTGGGCACCTGGGCTAACCCGGAGGAGCTGAAGAGCACCGAGGACCTGATTGACCAGGACGTGAGGAACAACTCGGCTTGGTCGCACCGGTTCTACCTCGTGTTCTCGGATCCGGAGAATTGCACTCCGGGGGAGAAGTATGCGGCCACCGAGGCGGACCCCAAGGTGCCGGGGGAGATTGTGGATCGGGAGGTGAGGTATGCGGAGGAAAAGATCAGGTTGGCGCCGCAGAATCAGTCGGGGTGGAATTATTTGAGGGGGGTGTTGGTGAAGGGTGGGAGGGGGCTCAGTAGTGTGAGGGAGTTTGCGGAGGAGTTTGTCAAGGGTCTTGGGGAGGGGGAGGAAGGGGAGGAGGTGAAATCTAGCCATGCATTGGACTTGCTGGCGGAGATTTATAAGGAGGTCGGGGAGAAGGAGAGGTCGGACTTATGCTTGAGGAGGTTGATGGAGAAGTGGGATCGGATTAGGGGGGGGTATTGGCAGTGGAGGAGGGAAGGGTTGGGGTTGGGGGAGGTTGCTGCTTAAATGTCAGTGATGAGTAAGAGATCTTATATCATGAATACAAATTCCAAGGATGGCAGTTGAACATGAAAGTTGTAAAGCGTTATTATCATTATGTACGTTTTTAGGTTATGTACCCCCATCCATCTCATGTCGTTACCCAAAACAAGCCATCCATCCCATTTTGATAAACCGACACCGCCCCTACCGTTCGTTTTCCGTGTCTAGGTGAATCTATGCATCATGCCAGCGCCCCCCCATTAATCTTTGATCAAAAACTCCTCAATATCCTTATCCTCCTCCTCCTCTTTGCTCTCCTGCAAGCGCTGCTCCTCGGCCTCGAGCAGCTTCTTGATCATGTCCCTCTGTCTTCTCCTGGCCTTCTTGCCCCAGTCGGTGGCGCTTGACCCACCACCGCCTTCCTCGTCCTCGCCCTCGGAGTCTGTGTCATCGGGTATGTTGACTTTGCCCCGGAGCTCGTTGGGGGAGATTTTGGCCTTGGCGGCGAACTCGGCCTCGGTCGCGGCGTGCTCTTCTTCGTACGAGGCCATTTGGGCGCGGCCGCCGAGCTTCATTAGGTAGGGGCGGAGGAGGAGGTCTACGGTTGCGGAGTTAGTAGGGGATGAGAAGGGGAAATGGGGAGGGGGGGGCAAAAAACAAACAGGCGCCGGCTACGATGATGACTCGGATCCATTTTTGGGGGGACATGTTGTCAAAGGTGGACTTGATGTTGGTGGTGAAGCGGTCGCCGATGGTGGTGGCGAGGTTGGCGAGGTCGTCCATGATGGGCGGGTTGTTTGGTGGGTGGTTATAGATTGGAGAATGGCGCAAGGGATGAAGGGTTGGTTGGGTAGTTTGAGGTGGTATAAAGTAGGTTGGAGATGCGAAAAGGATGCGCGAAAATCGACCATGCAAGAAGCTCGACGTAACGGCGGGAGCTGCCCGTGGTGCGTTGGGACCCCACTATAAACCTGGGAGTTAGGGGTGTATACTTCCGGCAGGGCCGGCCGGCAAGAAGATATAAGAGTCAAAAATTGCCGTTGTTTCTTGGGGGTTTTCTGGTAATGTAATGTATGCTTCGACTGTCGAGTGTGTCAGTAAGATGAATGACTGGCTAGGAATTTATCCCAATCTCATCGCAGAAACCATAATCAGGACGAACCATCGACTTGATGATGTCCTATCGTTCAAGACACCGTTGCGGCTCTTCAACAACATCTCTCCACTTTAAAGCTTGCATAATCCCAAGACAACTCTAAACCCCTTTTATTCTAGCGCACTTCTCGAAGTCCACCACCCCCCCCCCAGCCTGCTGACTTCGCGTCAGTGACCCTGCACACCACGACGCGTCCAGGCGCGTCTCTCATCGACATCTGCCAAGACTTTGACTTGCAATTCATCAGAAAGGATGGCTGACCAAACTGACGAGGAAGTCCGTGAGGTGTGTTGCATGTCTGATGTTGAAATAAAGTGAGAGGGAATTGAAACTGACGGCAAACGAATATAGCGCCTGAAGACGGCCCTGTGGTTCTCCATCGGCAAGATCGTCGATGAGGAGTCCATGAGGCGGAACAGGAATGCCACACCGCAGTTTATCGGGGCTTTGGCGGAGTTGGTTTGGAGTCAAATTGGTAGGCTCTCGCTATGAATCTATCTTTTGTCGTTTTATCTCTCATCCTATCTCATTTAAATCCCACCCACTGCAGTTTAATGTACAACCTGTTTCTAACCATTAGTAAAACAGAAAATGTAGCTATCGACTTGGAATCCTTCAGTCGTCACGCCAACAGAACAACAGTCACAACAGACGATGTTTTGCTACTGGCTAGAAGAAACCAAGATTTGCACTCCATCGTCAAAGACATAGTCGATAAGGAAAAGGCGAGGAAGCTGAGGAGCAAGACAAAGGGGAAGGGCAGAGGATAATTACCACACTAGATCAAACTGAAAATATCAAGGCGTTGGGTATTTTTTGTACAATATTCTAGGTTATCCCGGCATGGAGTTCTGGCGATGGAAATGCATTGTATTAATCACATATCATCACTAAACGCCGCCTTCATACACCGCTTCCCTTGATCTCTACTCCTCCTCCCCCTCCTCCCTCAAACCCTCTTCATACTCCTCCCACTCCTCCTCATCCATCTTCACCCTCCACGCCAACCCGCTCACCACCGTCCAAACACTCCCCATCAAATTAAACAACACCAACTCCATCCCCACCAAACTCCAAACCCCCTCCCAGCTAAACGCCCCCCAAAGTCCCACCTCGTTCACCCCCGCCAACTCCTCCATCCTCCCCGCCCTAGCCAAATAAGGCCTAATCATGGCGGTCCAGCACAGGGCCGCAAACGGGCTCATGATCAACCTCGACGGCCCAATCGCAAACACATCCGTCGCCAGCGCAGCAGGCAGTCTCCTCAGCTTATTGTCCCGAAAGGTGCGCTCCCTGCTCGCCTGAGCGGCCCGGTTGTTATCCGAGGGGTTAGGGCGGAGCTCGGCAGACCACATGCCTGGGTTGGTTGAGTTGATGGTGTCGGCGGCGTTGGCGTTGTGGGAGGTGCCGTTGGGGGCGTTGGACGAGTCGGCTGCTTCGACGTCAAAGGAGATAAGGGTGGCGCTGACTTCTAGCTCTTCTTCCTCGGAGGCGTAATCGTCTGTTACGAGGGGGATGCCGGCGCCGGGGGTGGTGGTGGTGGTGGTTATGCTTTGTCTTCGGGGTGGGATTTCGGAGTCGCGAGTAACGGGTTGCCGTTGTTGTTGGGGGGGTGCTGTTGTGGGTGGTGGGATGGGTGATGAGCCGGCCACGATGGGATGTTGGTCGACTGGGGGAGGGATCTCGAGTGTAAAGCTTGGCGCTACCGGAGTGATATCTTGCAAAGCTTTACGCTTTGGTGGACGTGGGTTGCTTGGGAGTGGCAGGTTGCAGATAATCTTCATCCGAAAGAACTTAGCCACGTGGTTGTAGATCAACATGTAGGCGAAGAACCCGCCGAGAGGGGCAAGGCCGAGGATGGTGCCGCCTATCCATTTGAGAATTCCAACTGGACAGAGGGATGTTGGTAGTGGTGGAACAACGATGGGTGATATGCTTGAGCCCGGGATGAAAAACTTCCAGTTGGGAAGGAGTTCGGTTGCCGGTATGATACCGAACCGTTGAAATGTAGTGTAGACGACCAGGTGGAGACGAACATACATGGAGGCATAGCCGAGTCTAGATAGTTGGTTAGCCAGCGTACCATATGAAACCAATCAATGTGAGAACGTACATTGGGTACTCCTTTACCTTTGGGGCTACCATTCGATCGATCACTGCATTCAGACCGAATGCTGGTAAGCCGCCAAAGAAGTGTGCAGCTAGAGACTGATCCTGTCTGGCGAGGGTGAACGTCTCTTTAAACGGCACCTGGCTGTACCGCTTGTATAGCTATACTACTGTCAACTGGCTGCTTGTGGGATCTATGAGGATTTTTTCTTACCAAAATGCGCTGTCTCATGCCATTCACACCCCAGACACATGCCGTATCAAGAACACCTCCTAGGTTGAGCAGCCTTCTTCCCCACTTGTCCTCGTAGGTATTATGTCGATACGAAGACATGGCGTGAGTGTCGTCGGGACTGTTTTCAGGCTCAGCGACACCTATCACCATCATAACCTCGTTATGTGACCGGACGACGTCTTTGTTGATGCGCCGTGTTTCCGGGTTGATGGGACGACCCCGCTCATCGTACAGTTGACGATAGCCATGATGTTCGTTGTCTGGCTCATTGTGCTGGGAGGTATCTGGGAAGATTACTTCATCATATGGAGATCGACCCTGCGGGATATGTTAGACCGTTGTACCAAGTACCCATCTGCCACGGCGTCAGAGTTCCCGTACCAGAGCCTGTGAGATTAGGGGCTCTAAAATGCCCATGGTGGGCAGCTGTTGGTTGCTTTCAACGATTTATTGCAGTAGCTGTGTTTATATGTGCTGAAGCCAAGTATATAAACAGTTGATCAGACCAACTGATTGATCCATCTCGAGATGGAAGCTCCGTGTCTTGATTTATTGCTGTGGTTGAACAGAGGTGTCGTTGGCCGGGCCGAGTGGGACGCGGCACGCCAAAGCGTCCTTGCAGGTTGCCAAGAAGAGACAGGCCGGGGTAAGGGCCGCTAAGATAACCTTATTTTCCAGCTCTTATCGCAAAAAAATCCAGGGAATTGGCTGGGCAAAAAATTTGGGGTCGCGACCAGTGTTCAGTCGACCGCATTCGCATTCTCAGCCAACCCACACACACAGCTGCGAAAATGGCGACACGACAAGCAGCAAAGACAACCTTCGAGGTTGGAAATTTTATCCAGCCCATTTACACCGGAGGATCAGTTGCCCTCGAAAATGGCGCCAGGATTCTTGCCTCGACACTGGGCGAAAATGCGGTGCTCACCGAATTGACGACTGGAAAGCACCTGGCCGAGATCGAAGGAGATGGCGAACCGATTTCGACCCTGGCCATCACACCTTCGGGGTCGCACTTGATTGTGTGCTCCCGATCGTTGACGATGCGAATCTATGCCCTCACAGTCTCCCCGGAATTCGACTCAGTAGAAACGACCCTCGTCCGAACCTCGAAGCCGCATGCTACTCCTGTGGTCGTGCTGGCCGTCGACAGAACAAGCACGTTGTTGGCGACAGGCGCCGCCGATGGTGCCATCAAGATTTGGGATATCGTCGGAGGATATGTCACCCACACAGTCAGCGGACCGAGTGTCCTCATTTCAGCCCTTCACTTCTTCGAGATTGCCGCCACGGCCGCCGACGCCCCGATCGACCGAAGGCCCAAGAAGGGGTCGCGGAAAAACGACCAGGACACTAGCGCAAACGCTGTCGACTCCAAGTTCCGGCTGGCCTGGGGCACACAGGATGGCAAAGTTCGCATCTTCGATCTTCACAAGCGCACCGCGATACCTGTGTACTCCGATGCGAAAAGGAAGAGGGAGGCGCACGAGTCGAATGTTCAAAGTATTGACTACTCGCCCGATCAGCATGCTTTGCTTACAGGCAGCAGAGACAAGACCATGACAATGTGGCTTTGGGGAGAGAATGGTTGGCAGGGCACACCAATGTTGCGGCACGAGCTGGTGGAATCTGTAGGGTTTTTGAACGAGGGCAAGTGGATGTACTCAGCTGGAGAGAGCGGTCTCTTGCGGATCTGGGACTCGACTACACATCAGGAGATTACTGCAAAACAAGACCCCAAGTCGGAGGGCGAGGCCATTCTTTCTACCATCTACTTACCAGAGAAGTCCCTGATTGTATGCGCCCAAGCCGACTACACACTCGCCCTCTACCGAGTCCCGAAACCAGAGGATGTTGCCGTGAGCGCAGGAGAGATCCTGTGGGAGCCTTTCAGACGGATATCCGGCACACACGATGAAATCTACGACTTGGCCTATCTTCTGCCAGATCAGTCCATGATGGCACTTGCGACGAACTCGGAGGACATCAGAATAGTGTCTGTCAAGACAGAGAGCGGGGAAGAGGGTGGCTCCTATTTCGGGCACGACGTTGCCTTGCTCAAGGGACATGAGGACCTTGTCATGTCCTTGGATGTGGACTGGTCAGGTCACTGGGTGGCCAGTGGCGCGAAGGATAACACGGCAAGGATATGGAGGGTTGATCCGGCCAACAATTCGTTTGAGTGCTACGCTACCTTCACCGGTCACCTGGAGTCAGTAGGGGCAGTATCTCTTCCCAAAGTCGTTCCCCCAGAGGACTCTGAAGCGTTCAAGAATCCCCTCGACCACCCCCCAGCATTCCTAATCTCGGGTTCTCAGGACAGATTCGTCCAGAAACGACTTATTCCCAGGACATCACAACCATTCAAGGAGACAACCAGTCTCAGGAGATTGGCGCACGAAAAAGACATCAACGCCCTCGATATTAACCCATCAGGAAAACTGTTTGCTTCTGCCTCACAGGACAAAACGGTCAAGATTTGGGACACAGAAAGGCTCGAGGTCCAGGGTATTCTCAAGGGCCACAAGAGAGGTGTATGGGCTGTCAAATTTGCTCCCCTCCACACTCCTGCCATTCAAGGAGAAACAGGCGGTGCTGTCTCTGGAAAGGGTGTTATCGTCACTGGCAGTGGTGACAAAACTATCAAGCTGTGGAATCTTTCCGACTACACATGTCTTCGCACCTTTGAAGGCCACTCTCACAATGTTCTGAAAGTGGTGTGGCTGCACATCCCGACGGTCGAGGAGGATCCCAGCAAGAAGAATATCCATTTCGCTTCCGCTGGCGCTGACAGTCTCGTCAAGATCTGGGACGCCAACACAGGCGAGACGGAATGCACCCTTGACAACCACGAAGACAGACTGTGGACCCTGGCCGTGCACCCAAAAAGCAACACCATTGTCTCCGCTGGCTCCGACTCCAAAATCACCTTCTGGGCGGACACCACATCTGAGACCCAGGCCGCCGCCACACAGGCCGCCACCCGGCTCGTTGAGCAGGAGCAGGAATTGGAGAACTACATTCATATTGGTGCCTACAGAGACGCCATCGTATTGGCTCTCCAGCTCAATCACCCCGGCCGTCTGCTCAAGCTTTTCACCAACGTTGTCACCTCGCCTACCCCCGAAGCAGGCAGCTTCACCGGGCTGAGGGCTGTTGACCAGGTTCTTGCCAGCTTGTCAGACGAGCAGCTGTTTCTTCTTTTGTTGAGATTACGAGACTGGAACACAAACGCCCGCACAGCACCCGTTGCGCAGCGGATCCTTTCGGCGCTGGTGAGGAGCTACCCGGCGGATAAGTTCTCGGGTTTGAGCGTCAAGGGAGCACGGGGACAGAAGAGCTTGAAGGAGGTGCTCAATGCACTGAAGGTGTACACAGAGAGGCACTACAAGAGGATGGAGGAACTGGTGGATGAGAGTTACTTGGTAGAGTATACCTTGAGAGAGATGGATGCTCTGGCACCGCCGGTCCAGGCGATAAAGGAGAATGGAGAGGAGGATGTAGATATGATTGAGGCCTAATCTTGGCGGGCTGTTGAGAAGTCTTGTTTTCAAAGGAGCCGAGGGAGTGAAATAATGAAATATACCACTATATCGGAGAGCATTCACTCGTTATGAAATTTTATGAAAGGGACAGGTTATTCAGTACAACTTGGGCCGCTCTGGCTCAGGGCGACTTATGAATGTCAGCTCACACACGAAGCTATGGCCATCTCGAGAACGCCCCGGTTCCGCGAAGCCTAGACCAGCTGCCAACCCTTGTGATCACCTTCAACTGAAAACGGGAGCCTGGGTTACCTGTAGGGGTAGGAGAGTGGGTGCGATAAATGATGTGTACATACATTCGTGGCTGCTGATGGTCGTATAGGAAATCCTTCGACCCAACGTGGCACTTATCATGGGACATTGTCTTCAGGGTTCGGCGACAATGCAGTTTACGACTTTTTCGTCGTCTTAACAGCGATTAAAGATTGCCCACGGCACATGTGTCGTCAGTCATAAACTTTCGTCATTGAAGTACGTGCCGCGCGCTATGGGAAAAGTCTAGTAGCTTGGTCGGCAACTGAGACCTTCCACTTCTCTCGGCTCAAGCGGAACTATATAAACTTGCTTTTATGCCAATCGGCTGACACCGATCCTACAGATCTACAAGGTTTAGCCGATTCTGGGTAGGTCTTCCCACAATGGAGACGTAGGGCTGGGATCGGTCACCGTCTACCCTTGACTTGTGGTCAAGATGCCGTCGGCATGTCACACTACCAGGGAGCCCATACACCTAAGATGTTCTGGCCCATCGCCTTGGCACGAGGCGGTAAACGACTTCTCAGCGAACAGCTGGGGATCACAGGATTCACCAGCTCATCTCGTGGCAGTCCACTGGTCCTCTGAAGGGCAATTGTGAGGTTGAGATGGAGACGCTTTCCGGGAGGCTCCAAGCCGAGAATCAACACGAAGAAGGCCGACGGCGAAGAGGGCAAAGAAGAAACCATGAGTGATGCCATCTATAAGAACGGCTGTCTCCCACCTCCAAACAGCCCTTCTTCTTCTCATCACCATCAACACTCCCATCTCAACAGCCTCAACCATCTAATCACCCTTCTTCACAACTCCCCAGCCAACTCCCCAACCACCAACCACCACCAAAATGCAGCTCTCCAACCTCCTCGTCGCCATCATGGCCGCCACCACCGTCTCGGCCAAATGCCACACCTCGGGCGAGTCCTTCAAGGACCGCGCCGCCGCCCGCAAGGCCATCACCGACGCCTGCACCAAGGGCAAGTTCGCGGTCACCTTTGGCATCCAGGAGAAGATCTACCACTGCGTCAACGCGGGCGGCAAGCAGAAGATGGAGTTCTGGGTCCAGAACAAGGCCAACTCGCGCCGCAACTGGGACGACTCGGACTGCATCCACCGCCTCAGCAGGGAGGTCGATGGCTGCACCAAGGAGAACTTCAAGGGCGGCTACAGCGACATTGACAACTGGTACTATAGGTGAGTTTTTGTGAAAAGAAAGAACAAAGAGGGAGGTGTCCTATTTTGCTAACATGTCTGTGATGCAAGCGCCGATCCCAATGCTGGCCAGTGCTAGATTTTTGGCTATCATTTTGGCCAGAAAAGTTATTCGGAGGTGTTGGGAGTGAGAGGGGGTTGATGCGGGTGATGGCTGGAAAACAAGAGGATAGATGGAGGATTGAATTGGTGGCTATCAGATGGTATCTTTCAAGGGGGGAGATGGGTCGGGGAGCAGATAAGGGGGCATGGCCTGGTTTAGATGGCTGAGCTGCCAAGATGGTTTTTTTGTGTAGCTGGGCTTTGCTTCTTGATTCTTGACGCATTTTAATCAAATATGCTGGCTTTAGGCGGCTCTCATTTTTTTTTTGATTTAGATTTTGAACTTGGTTTTTGTGTGACGTGGCGAATACAGTATGAACGGTCGAGGTCAAAAGAGCTAAAATTGGTGATTTGGTGCCTCACATTTACCCTGAAACTTTGGCATGAACTCTGGGTGAGATTTGAGCTAGCAATCGTCAAGCATTCAAACTCATGTGACAAGGATATTCCACCCTAATTTACGCAATCGATCACGGAAATGTTGTGCAGTATGAGAGAAGATGTGTGTGTGTGTGATTGCCCTTGAATCCAAGTAATTTGGGAATTGTAGGTGTATGAATGAACGTGGTTGTGAGTAAGTGAAAGTTTGCATGGGAGAACTGGATGAGGGAGATTGTGGGAGAAAAGCCGGTGTGCTTGGTTACTTTGACGCCACCGCCCATTCTGTGGCATGAAGCTTGAGCATGATTATCCAACCCTGATTTATCATGACCCCAGTGCAATATAAATTTCCGTCTCCTTTGCATTTCCTCCACCATTCTTCTTTCTTCACAACATCAAAATCATCAAAGGTACGTATATGTTACAACACTGGATGCCTCCCATGGTTCAAAAAAGGAATGCAGCCTCAGAACAATGTTCTTCATCATTTGAAACATTGCTGTTTCATTGTTTAATGTTTTCCCAGTCACAACCCCCAGGTCCCCCGATCCCCCAAGTCCCTCAATCCCCCAAGTCCCTCAATCCCCCAAGTCCCTCAATCCCCCAAGTCCCTCAATCCCCCAGTACCTTCATATTAAGAATTGGTCTGACTTGAAATCGAACCTACTGTCTTTAGAAGCAGGAGCGCAATTTTGTTTGTCATCATCGGCACATTACACCGTCTACCCGCTTTCGATGGCACTAAGTGGCCTAGATTGGGTTTAAAGGGTGTGCCTGGCTCGTTCTGGGGGCAGGAGGGAATGGGGGATGACCGATATGCCGAGGCTGTCATGGGTGGAAGGGACGGCGGCCCCTAGCAAGGCGGCCCCTAGCAAGGCGGGTGGGAGAGGTGGGACGCTCACTCTCGAGAGTTTTCATGTCATCACCATGGCAGCTGAGGTCTAGGCGGCTAAGGTGGCTCTGGGGGCAAGCAAAAGCAGCATGACAGTGATGAAATCCTGGCAAACATGCCCAAATTGTTGCGAATGACATCGGGCTTGAGCTTGATGGATGTCTAACAAGGGCTATACCGGATCTGAGTCTGTATCTTTTGCGTCACCTTCAGGAGGAGGAGGTTGGCAACTTTGAGGGCAAGAAGCATGAAGTTTGTGATGGGAAGGTTCGGGAGAGTCACACTCGGTGAGTACTGTTCAAGGCCCCTATTCTCTTGCTTCAATCTATGAAAATGTATTGGTAACTACATAACAACAACAACCGCGCTGCCGTGGACCATTCTGCTATTATAGAGAATCGGGGTACGATCTAAGAAGACCTGCTCATCAACTTCCGTGCTATTATTTGCGTCGACGACACGAACGGATAACACCCATCAAGATACGATTGTACCCATCTCGCCTGATTTCCACGCCTTGGGGAACTTGCCATAGCACAACCCTACCGGTACCGAGAGCATCAAGACTGCTGGAAGCATCATCCAAAGAGTAGTGATTGTGTTACTTGAGCTTCTATCGAAGTTTGGGGTCCTTTCAGGTTCTTTTTTCGCAGTTGAATTTTCATTATACATCATGATACATAACTTTCAAATTTTACCATCACTGTCACATACGACCATACGCAGTAGAAAGCTCGGGATCCCGTCCGCTCTCCCCTAGATAAGCTACTGACGGCCGGACTAGTACTCAGGTGGGTGACCACTGGGGAATCCCCGGTGTTGTATGTTTTTGCCAATTTTTGGAGTCCACTTGACTCCATCACCAAAGTCTTGGCGTCCCCTTGAAACTGGTTTGTTTACTTTGACAACCCTACAGACACACTTTTTCTTTCTGTCTGAATAATGGTACAACTCGGACTTTCAATTACGACTACCATGGGATATCTTAACTGAGAAGGGCGACAGCACTGGGCAATCAAAAACTGCAAAACAGATCTCCGAGCTTTCTTGTGATGCACCTGAATTTCTCAGGACTCTCCGGCTCGCCCCAGCGTTTGAATGATTTTCCCAACTAGCAAATGGCCCCCGGTTCATGTCTGATTAGGTAGCTTCTACTTGAAAGGCGCCGAAAATCCGGCACACGCCATCCTCTTCATATGTCTCGGACACGGCTCGGACCTGCATAGCTGGCACAACCGGTCACTGGACCGTACCGACCGGACCGAAACAAAGTCGTTCTGAATCCGGTTTATGCATCGTGACTGACGAGCAAGCAGGGGGAATGTCATCCATGCTGTCGGATAAGGCTGTTGCCGAAAAAGAGGTCTGAAGATTACCGACCCCATGGGATAACATGCATGCGGTCATCGCTGCAGTTGGTCTTTTTTGCCGATCCGGGGCATCAGGAAATTGAACCTTCCCACCTGTCCACCCCAGATACCAACCTAAACATGGCTTCCCCAAGAACATCGGAAATGATCACCTCAAGTGGACTTGCAGCCCCAACTCCGTTGACCTGATCACCGAGACACTCACTCTTGAGAAGATATGCCATCACACTGTCCTGTCGGATAATGGCATTCACGGCGGATGACGGCTGGGGGCCCAGGACCACGAAGAGATTACGCAGAAGAAAGATAAATACACCCTGTGTTCCTCCCCTAGAGGCTAAATCTCCCCTTCTCCAACCAGGCAGACAGAACCAGCGGTTTTTCTCGCATAACTCCAGTCCCCTTGAGGTTTTCGAAGAAACATTGCCCCGCCATAATCATAAGTTGTTGAACAATCGCAGCAATGAAGGTACGTTTGCAGTTCACTTCTGTCACTTTCAGTTTATACGAGGAGCTAACCCACCCCTCTTAGCTTACCATCCTAGCCACCCTCTCCCTCCTCGCTGTCGGGTTCGCCGCCCCGGCGGCACCCGTTTCTCGCCGCTCTCCGGCTGAGTTGGTTCCCAAGTGCGCCGGGGGGGACAAACTTTCCTGCTCGCTGCTGGGTCGCATGCTCGCTGCCCGAGGCTTTGCGGTGCCGGAGATGGTGACTAGGCGTGGGGATG
>JAULSY010000049.1:0-148195 GCA_030512305.1 Cercophora samala | reverse complement strand
TGATGGAGGTGATGGAGGTGATGGAGGTGATGGAGGTGATGGAGGTGATGGAGGTGATGGAGGTGATGGAGGTGATGGAGGTGATGGAGGTGATGGAGGTGATGGTGATAACGACGGTGAGGGCGACGGCGACAATGGGAACGACGGCGGTAACGGTGGGGACGATGGCGGTGACAACGATGGCGATGATGGTGGCGATGGCGGCGATGATTCTGGGTGCGATGATGGCACAGTGAACGTTTGTGTCGATGCCGAGGTCACAGAGGTCGTTACTGTTGATGCGGAAGTGGTAGCCGATCTCTCGGAAACGACAGCAGACATCCCGTGCACAGACAACACCGGCGTCGTGGTTGCGTGTGCTCAAGTTGACGTTGCCGGCGTTGCTACGGTCGATGCCGCTGTGGTTATCAGTCCCACAGAAACGACAGGAGATGATGCGGCGGCGGCAACAGACCCCTTGTGCGCAGTTGACGGCGTTGTGGCTTTGTGTGCTGAACTTGACCTGCTCGGTCTTGCTACGGTTGATGCCACTGCTGTTGTCCTTCCAGCAGACGCCCTGTGCACAGTTGACGGCGTCATAGTTCTGTGTGCTGAGATTGATCTTCTCGGTCTTGCTACGGTTGATGCCACTGTCGCTGTTCTTCCCTCGGGGGAGGGGGACGATGGGGATATAAACCTTCTCGGCATCGTCAGGCTCGATGTTAGCCTTTTGATTTAAAAGAATGTGGGTGCGAGTACAGTGGAGGGAACGCGGATTAGTCGTCAAAACTGGTCTCGTGGCTCTTTGGCTGGTGTTTTGGCTGGCTGGGGAATTCTGGGCGAAGAGCAAAGCATCTGTTTTGCTGGAGGATATGTTGCTTGTCGTGTATTTATGTTTTCTATCTCTTTTCTTCGAGAGGTCGGACCTCAGTTGGGTCCCACGCCATGTTGTAGTACTTTCTTGCACTTGTTTAGGACTTTTAGTAGCTTTTAATGATAGAATTTGAATTACCTAGGTAGTTATTATACATTGATAGTTTTGACCTTTGCAACATTCTCCAACACTGCGAGAGATACTACCTGAATCAGAGAGAATTAACGTGGCAAAATAGACATAGTGATTACCATGCTGGTTGTGGTGTTACAGTCTTTGTTCAATCGTTCAAGGTCCTCCCTTTGTCCAGCAGGTTGTCAATCCATGGGCTTGAACACTTCACACTAAGCTCCGGCTCTTGGTCTTTGCCGGTTCACTGAACTATCACACCAGTCAGCACGGCTACGAGTTCATTATCAACACTGCTCCTCCCATCGGTTGGTAGATAAATATCGAGTAGTGTTACCTTTGTCACCTGTCTGCCAGTCCTTGGCAGCTGTCGCCAGCCTACTGCCGAAACGCCCCTCAACACCACATGGCCCCTCCCCGCCATCAGTATCGTCGAAGACGGATCAAGGATGCACATCAAAAAGATCACAAACCTGCTCGACCATTCTCCTGGGTTCACTTCATCGCTTCTTATTTCACTCGAATTCTTCCCAGAAGTCTAATTGCTTCAATAATGGCACCAATCCCCCCACCACACCTCCCCCGTCTCATAACCTACTACCAAACTCACCACACCCCGTCGGGCGACCCTATCTCCATCCTCCCTCTACTTCAACATTCCCCAGTCCACCTCACTCACGTTATTCTCGCCGCCATTCACATCAATGAGGATCCCAACTCCCTCACCCTAAACGACCATCCCCCCTCCCACCCCCGCTTCCAAACCCTATGGGCCGAGCTCCGCATCCTCCAAGCTTCGGGCATCAAAGTTCTCGGCATGCTAGGCGGAGCAGCCAAAGGCTCCTTCACCCGCCTCGACTACCCCTCCTTCACCCCCGAATTCGAAAAATACTACGCCCCGCTAGCCGCCCTCATCAGGGAGCAATCCCTCGACGGCCTGGATCTGGACGTAGAAGAGGAGATGTCGTTGGGCGGTATCATCCGCCTCATCGACCGTCTCCGCTCGGATTTCGGTCCGGAATTCATCATCACTCTGGCTCCCGTGGCGGCGGCGTTGTTAAACCATCAGCACAACCTCAGCGGGTTCGACTACGAAGCGCTCGAGGTCATGAGGGGCAAGGAGATTAGCTGGTACAACACTCAGTTTTACTGCGGGTGGGGGGACTGCTCCAACCCGGTCATGTACGAGATGCTGCTGGTCAAGGGGTGGGACCCGGAGAAGATTGTGGTCGGGCTGGTGACCAACCCGGAAAACGGGGGTGGGTTCGTGCCTTTTGAGGTGTTGGGCAACGTGATACCTCTGCTGGCGGGGCGGCACCCGAGATTTGGCGGGGTGATGGGATGGGAATATTTCAACAGTTTGCCGGGCGGCAGGGAGAGGCCTTGGGAGTGGGCCGAGCTGATGGGGGGTTACCTGAGGGGCAGGAGAAGTGTGGACGATCAGGGCCTAAAGCGTGCGGAGGAGGATGTTAAGCGACTGAGAGAGCAAAATGCGGAACACGAGCGGAAAAAAGGATCAACGGACTTGGATGCTGAGGACGGGGACGAGGTTCAGGTGCCGGTGCCGAAGGACTTCGAGTATTATTCGGATGGGCTACTGGAGGACCAGGACTCATCATAATGACTGCATTCTGTTCGACGGCATCGTCGTGGGCAGGCTCGAGTCTTTTGCAAGACTTGGTGTCGACACAAGATGTCCTGCATAGACAGGGCAAAATCAGACCACTCTCGCAGAGACGCATGCACTCGCAGACAAGCTTAACAGTGCCAAGCAGCAGCCAAGGTAAAAGAGAGGGCATTCTGCGAAAAACAGGGTCCAAGGTTTCCTCCAATCATAAAACGCGGCCAGCTCACCTGCCCCTTCCTCCTGCTTGTCCAAAACAACTAGCCCTTGGAATCATGGAGTTGATGTGTCTTCCAGAATTCAGGCTCACATGGCGTGCCGAGTCTTGGGTGTGGTTGTTTCGCCCCAGGACAATTATATTATGTGGATTTTAGTCCAAGATCCCAAGAAGGCATGCAGCAATTCGGGATCGAGGCCGCTAAGCTCTCCACTACTGTGGGCTTACACTACAAGGCAAAAGACCATCAACAAATGGGACACGCATTTTCGAGTCACATCCGTCCTTTTGCTATTTGAATCTTTGGAAGATAAGCTCGGTCCTCACATGTGTCGTGTTTGTTGAACTTGATGTAATGGATGGACGACAGGAGTGCGGATGATGCCGGTAGCTGGTCGGAGTTGATGACGGGATGCGTCGTATTCTCTTTCGGCATACCTATGCTATGTCAACCGTCTGAATGGCGCGCACGAGGAGGTTGCGGAGGCTCAACCGTCGCCGTGCCGTAAACGCCACGTACAAGGTGCGACGTGATGTAATTTAAGGGTCCAGCTGTTGAACCAAAGACGTTTTTCCCCTTTGTTTGTGACGTTCTAGATGCTGGTGGAAGAAAGCCGCCGCGCCGCTGGATGGTGTGCGGTTGGAGAGGAGAGGTCTATGACTCCATTCCATGAGTCGTCGCTGTCGTTGGGATAAAAGGAGAGGCTGATGTCAAAGGCGGCCGGGGCGTTGAGGTGATGTCAGTTAGTCAGTTAGACAGTTTGGTAGGGCCGGTAGGCTGCTGGTAGGTCGGTGGTCGTTGACCTCACTGACGATGGTTGCAGCAAAAACACTCGGTCAAATTGGGGCCTGTTACACCGAGAGATTGGGAGATGAAGACATTTGGTTTCTTTCAGAGATATGTATGGAAATGATTGTCGTTGACAGCTGGTCTGGACCTTTCTGCTGACGGCAGCGTTCCTGATCTAATTGCTCCAACAAAGAATGTTGGCGAGGTCAGAGGACCCTTGGGGTTGATTTGTGGGGAAAATCGTCAAGCTCTTGCCCGTTTGGTGGCTGACAGGGGGGTGGGCTGTGATGTCATCGGCAAGATTTGCAGGGGTCTGACGCCTTGCATGCATGCACGAGTGGCGCCAGAATCCGATATTTGCCCTTGCTGCCAAGCTGCCTTCCAGTGGTTTGTTTTTGCCTTGTGTGAAATCATCGTCAGCGTTTCCTTTCTCTCAACGCTTTTGCAGCCATCCATCATCCAAATCAAACAGCTTCGCCTCTTGTCACCGCTGTTTGCGCCAATTTGCACACACACTCTCACACTCAACCCCCCTCACTACTAGCTCCCGCATGCCAAGCCGCTTTCGCGATGACCTCCATCTCTCGTACCATATCGTGCTTGGCAATAGGACCCTATGCTGTCTCTGCCTCCACCAGGTGAATGCCGAGTGGTCTGGTCGCGCCTGGTTTTTGGCACCACACATGGGAATTTCAACGTGCCGCCTCCAGACTGGGCTTCGGCAGGATGGGCAAACATGAGAATGCCATGTTTTATCCCCCCCGTGCTGCCGCTGTGCCAACTTTTCCCCTGTCCAAGCGTCCGTTTTCCTCGGCCATTGGCTCACGATGCCCTCCTACTGCATGCAGGGCAGAGACATATCAGGGACCCTGGCTTGAATAGCAGTGAAAAGATATTGCTCATATGAGTAGTAGTAGCAAGCTACTCTTAACGTTGGCCGAGTACAGATACCTACCGCGAAACGATGCCATGGGATGGCCACCGGCATTCTGCATGAGCTTTGCAGAATGGAACAAAGCTTTCATGGTTCGGGGGCCCGCTTTTGCCTTGTTCAACCACTGACATCATTTCAAACCGCCATCCTTTTTCTTGCGGAGGGTGGGTGAGACCGCTGATCCTGCCTCTCGCTTGCCTTGGCCGCCGACGCAGACAACCTCGTCATGTACCCAAGACTCTTTCTTCGTCAGTGCTGCCACGACATGACCGTCTCTCTGGCACCGCTAGGCTTTCTTCCGTGATGTTCACACCCTCTCCGTCGTCATATCTCGCCTCCGTTATTTCATCTCACACCCGTGGGAGATTTCTTTCTCTATGATCAGCAGGGTCTTGCCTTTCCTGGCTTCGGATGTGCCCCCCCCCCCCCCAGCACCCACCCGTTCCGTTTTCCATCCTTCGCCCTCTGATGCGATGACTGCGTAGTTGCCGCCATGCTTCATTAACAAGAGGGACACTAACCTAACGCCGTGGCACCGATCTAAGACAGGTCGACCAGCCGCGCTGGGCACATGTCCGTTGTAGCACACGACCGGCCAAAGCCTAGATCGAGTGAATCCGGTGTAAACGGGAAGCCATATTCGGTCCCTGAGTGATTGGTCCAACGGTCCTGGGCTACGCCATAACTGCCAGCCGTCTTCCGTACGTCTGGTGGTTTGTCATGGGCATCCCATGTTCAAACGGTGCCCATCACCGCTGATCTGTCATAGGTTGAGGGTAAGCGTGCAGCTGAGGGTAGCAGCACTATCCATTTCCACCTATGACGGTGATGAGAGAGACGGTCCCCCTTCTTGTCGTGCCTTTGTAAGATTGGTTCCGGTGGGTGGTGTGTGGGAGGATCATAGTGACGATGGGTGTGAGACCTCTCTTTTACCGACGCTCGCTGAGGGTCCCGACCCCCCGTGGACCCCTCCGCTGTCACTCTGCCCTCGACTCCCCCTCCCCACACTTCTCATACCCCTTCACCCCTTCCCACACAACCAAAGTGCTATTGATCGGCTCTTCACCCCCGAGCCCCACCAAATCCCGCCTTAATGAGATAAACACTTAGCACGCCTGAGAGCCAAGCTTTCCGTTATAAAGCCTGGCAACCCCTCCCCTCCGTTTCCTGTTTTGCTTCCCTTCTGCATCTTAGTCACAGACTAAACACAATCAACCCCTGGCTGTTTAAACTTGACAAACTACACCACAACCTCTTCTCTCTTTTGTCGTTTCCTTAGTATCTCTCCAGGTACAGTCACATCTGCAACATAAGGTCAACGTCAGCCACATCATCAAAATCAACAACAACTCCTAGTCAACAATCCGCAACACCACCCAAAACATGTCCACCTCGCAAAACGCCTCTTATTCCGCCGGCATCACCATGTCTCCCCCGCCACCCAGCGACCTCGGCAGCTACGCCCGCTCCATGCACCAGCACACCAAGCGCCAGATGGACTCAATCCCCCAGTTTTCTACCTCCCCCGAGAGGCGCTCCTCCCCAGGTCAGAGCAACGAGCGCTCCTCCGGCACCAACAGCATGCCCAACGGCGTATCGAACCAGAGGAGGAACCCAGGCGACTACAACTACCAGTAAATCAGTTGTAAAATTGCCTTTTTTTTTTCAAGTTGCTATCAGAAAACGCATGATCTTCTTCTTTTCGGGTTCTGCTCCTCGTTCTTTGGGCGAGGGTTAGGTTAGGAGGGGAAAATGGACAGCTGCAACAGATCTTTCAGCGTCGGAACTCTTTCTCTTTTTTTTGGGGGGGGGGGAAAGAAAATGACGTTGGTTGTTACACGCATACATCTTCTAGGATGTGGTTTCGGACGATATGGCTGGCGTACACGAGTTGGGGAAGGTTTCGGATTTTCTTCGCTTCTCAAGAACACTTGCATGTCTGGGTTTCTTTTTCGGGAGGTCGCTTTTTGGTGTGTGCTGCTCATCACCTCTCGTGTTGTTGCGAGCATGGCGTTTAACGGGCTGGGAAATGCGGGATAAAGCAATGGTTTCCCTGGAGTTTCTGCGAATACGCTCGGTAGATGGTTTTTCTTCTGAGCATGAATCATGATGGGGGTTGGAACACACAAAGTATCTAGTGTGCATAAGCAATGAATATGTTACTTCTCCGCCAATGTTTTGGCTGGGATAACTCAACTCACTTTCTCTATCTTTGGTTTGTTGAACTGATTTTGCCTGTTTTCAATATTGCATTGGTGTAGCGAATATGTGCGAGGCCGGTGTCCTGATCTATCCGCGTAAGCACATACATCGTAAGCTCTATAGTTCTGTCATAGCTGGTATCATTCGCCCACTCACTCCGCTAGCCGTGTTACGCATGTGCCGCCTTGAGATTATACAGTTACTCCTTTCATTACCGATCACTTGACCTTACAATGCGCTGGTCATGTGTGCTTCAAGCCACCTTCTTCTTCTTGATCCCCAACAACGCCGAGTGGTCCTTTTTCCTCTTGACCACTCTCTTGAAACTTGGCGGTGGCATGTCCGTAGTGTCCGTCGCCGTTGTCGTCGTAGCTGCCGTCACCGCAGATTTAACCACCGAGCTCGACGACGAACTCGACCCCCCATTACTTCCGTTGACCTCCTCCTCCGGCTCCTCCACGATCTCCTCCAACATCTCCTGCCTCCTCGCAAACTGAAACGCCCTCCTCGCCGCCTCCGCATCCTCTTCTTCCTGCCTCCTTCTCTCCCTCTCCTCCTCCGTCTCCTTGTTCACCACCCCCTCCAACAAATCCACCCCCTCACTCTTCGCCTTCTCCAACCTCGCATTCCTACTCCTAATCTCATCCAACGCGTCCGCCACCGCCATCTCCCTCTTGGCATCCTCCGTCTTTTGCTCCAACTCGGCCATTGCATTCTTTTCTTCCTCCCCCGCCGCCTCGGCCATGGCCCGCTCCAACCTGTCCAGCCTCTGCTCATCCGTCTCGTCCTCCCCCGGCACCTCTCCATCCTCCAGCCCCCGTTTCCAAGGATCCGTGTTCCTCTTTGCTCCCTGCTCGACAAGATAATCCTGATTCTTGGGGTCCGTCTTGAACACAATCTCGGCCGAGCACCTCGTGCAGCGGATGTAAAACCGGTATATCTGAATGGACAGATACTTCTCGTCCGGCCGGGTCTCCTTGCGCGCGTTGAACTTCCTGCCGCGGTACATGTACTCCCCGCAGGCGGTGCAGCGCATGCTGAAGGGCGCCATCAACCGCACCACCTGCACCTTGGGGGTGTTGGCTGCTGATTTGGGCTTGCGGGTGCGGCCGACGAGGGAGGGGTCGAAGTCGGGGGGGTAGTATTTGGAGAGGACTTTGCGTTCGGACATGGTGGCGGTTGAACGAGGGGGTTGATCTCGGTGGTGATGTTGGTTGGGAAAAGTGTGGAGGTGTCAGTATCGAGGTTGACGAGTGGTATGGTGATACGACGCGTTAAAAAGTCGAAAAACTATGATGCGAGTGCTGGTTGATGGAAAGTAGAAGTTGTTGGCGGTCGGTGGTGGTTGGAGTGCGATTAAGGTGCTAGTGCCACATTGAGGCTGAAAATGGGGCGCCACTCTCCACCCACCCGCGCTGCAGGGATCTTGGTGACATGGGTCGGATATTATGGGTTAGGGTTGACACAGAACCTCTTTTCACAAGCAAACACACAGCTGACCACGACGGTGGTACCTGGTAGGCAATAGCTTGAGAAGGCCTCGGGGTTAAGGATTCAACTGGTATATTTCGATATCTCTGGCCAAATGTACTGTACCTCATCCACATATCCGCTGTTAGATACCCTTTTTGCCAATAAGGCAAGCTTATGGTCTCATAGCCTTCGTCTCATCATCAACCATCTTGTGTTCATATCTCCAAACTCCACGCTATCTCAGTTCAACAACACCTTCCAGATCGCATCGCTATCAATAAAATCATGGTGAATAATGTTCACCAGCCACGAATCGCCCCTGATCTTTTCAAGCAATTTTTCGCTTTCGGACCCCTTGCCATAAATCTTGGCCCACTCTCCCCAGATACCAAACGCCTCCTCGCTCCAAGCCCGGAAACTGACTTCCTCAATAATCGTAGGTGTAACAATCTCCTTTCCGGGGAAGACACCCCACGTCACGGCATTGGTGCTAGCCTCCTTCTCCCCCTCTGCCTCGACCGAGCCAGCCGTGTCTGAGCTGACAAAGTCACCGGCTGCGTTGATCGCATAGAAACAGACATCATCCTTTAAATCCTCATGCCGAAGCTTTGCTTCGAGCACCTTCCAATCCGCCGACGGGATGAAAAATTCGACAAACGCCTTTTGGAACACAAATCCGTTTTGCGGACCCCAACCAAAAGTGGGATCACTGGATCGAAGCCCGTTGACGGCCGGCTGCGAGGCCAACGACCACCAGCCCTTGGAGTTGAGCTTGACAAGCTGGTCGCGGATTTTATCGGTTTCCGGGCTGAATCCTTCTTCGCTCCAGGGAATAGTCGTGAGTTCCCCCTTAAGGTGGCGAATAAAGACATTGCTGATGTCCTCGGTCGTTCTTGGTGTACCCCAGATTCGAAGTGCCTGGGCAACCGTAACGTGCAGGCTTACACCGTAGCCGTCGATTTGACCGTAGGCGGGAGACCGCGCATCGCCCCATCTGCCGTTGGGGAAGTCATCCCACGTCGCTTCACGGCCTAGTACGCCTTCGCCCTCTGAAATAGCCAGTGTGTTAGCGCGGGAATTGATGGGTTCTGCCGGAATGCTAGCCTCCTGTGCTGTCGCTTCCCAGTCGGGATATGATGTGGATGGACCCTGGATAATAACCCGATCCCTAGGATCAGACCCAATCGAGCCCTTTCGTCTTCCATCCTCAGGGATGGATCCGTTGATGCGAAGAAGTCGAATATCCGGCAGAGGGTTGTGTCTCACGGCGGATTGAAGCTCTTCCTCCTCCGGAGTTTCGGGAGGGATCAACCCTGTTCTTTCGACGATGAAGGATACGGCCTTTTCCAGGTTGAGCGTGTAAAAGTGAAACCCCTTGGGACCCTCGGCAGTCCTGCCCTTGATCTCCTTGATCTGCTCCACCAGTTCGCTGACAATATCCACTCCCACCTCTTTCACTCTCTCGTCGTCACCCCTGACAGCCTCCAGACGGTCCATGAGCGCATCGGGAATATGGGCGTGGCTGAGCTTTGTCGTCCTCTTGATCATTTGATAACTCTGGATAGGCATCAGACCAGGGATGATCACAATATCTTTGAATGCACCGCTTGGGTGCTCCCGAAGAGTCTTCTCGAAATGGTCGTACGCGGCAATGTCGAAAAACAACTGTGTCATGAGGAAGTCGGCACCGGCTTGCACTTTATCAACCAGATAAGGGAGGTCATGCTCCAGGCTCTGACCAAGCGGGTGGCTTTCATCGGCATGGCCTTCCGGGTAGGCGGCAACACCAATGCAGAAGTAATCGCCGTGAGTCTTGCGGATATAACGAACGAGGTCGACGGCCCAGTGAAACTCCTCCTCTTCCTCATCGTCGGTCTGTGGCTCGTTGCTATCACGGTACTCGGCTCTTCGTGGCGGGTCACCTCTGAGGGCAAGGATGTTGCGGATGCCCAGAGCCTTTGCATCCTCCAGCGTCTTGTCTATCAGCTTCCGGCTCATGTTGGTGCAAGTGAGATGAAGACATGTTGTCAGGCCCAGCTCCCTCTGGCAGATCTCGGCGAGCTCGAGGGACTTGGTTGCTGTAGAACCGCCGGCGCCCCAGGTAACGTTGACAAAGAGTGGTCGCAAGGCTCTCGCCATCCGATCGAGCCGGTCACGGAGGTTGGAGAAGCCCATGGCCGTCTTGGGCGGGAAGAATTCGAGGGAGCAGTAATTCGTCTGAGCGGGCAAAGCCGCGATCTTGTCTGTGATTTTGTCCATGGCGTGGTTCTTGCCAGCCTCTACAGGCAGTTCCAAACTAGGAAGAAATTCACCCATTTGGGTTGAAAGGGGACGGCGGACAGCTGTGTGCTCTGACAATAATAAGGAGGGGTGGGAGCTCCTGAGTGGCTTCGGCGGATGCTCGGAGAAGGAGAACCGCTACACAAAGATCGGATGAAGGGTGGGTGGCTCTGCTGCTCGACGCGCTGCAAGGTTCTGTCGAGAAAAAATGTATTCGAGAAGCGGACGGTTCCTGACTCGGAATGTTTGATGACTGAACTCGAGTACAAGCTCCTTTTCAATGTTGCTTCCAGCAAAGAATTTCCGCGGTCAAGTGCACTGTTTCATTCCAGCGGCGACTAGCCAACCCCACCTTTTACGTAGGTGACGTGGGGTACAAGCAAACCTCCTTCCCGCGATCGCAACGCCTGTCAGAATGTGGGGTTGACCGGACATTCTATCACTCTGGGCGCCTCGGTGAGACAGCCAACCACATCGGCAGTTAGTTCAGGTGGGAGGCGGGATAGTGATTGGCGAATATCTGTCATGTGGTCGTGTACCCGGATCTGATTTACAGCTCCCCCACTCGAATTTGACGACCAGATGAGAACGTGCTCTACCATTTACCGTTAAGAATCTCTATGAGGGCTGTGATGATGCTGTCTATGGGATATTTATGTGGGGGAACTTGGGAGAATTGCGGCTTTACCCGCGTACTGTCCGACATGTGCTTCATGGGTTTCGACGCGAGTGGGATTCTTTGCGAACCCGTATCTATACCAGCAATGGAAGCGTTAGCTCAAGAGCCAGGCAGAGTTTGAGTGAAACAGTATGCGATGTTGAGATGTTTCAGGAATTGCCATGGTATCGTCACCCCAAACACACGGCACTGTTGAGCATCTCTTTACAATGTGAAGAGAGAGGGGCTCGGCCATTGTTGAGTAGGTTTACCGGATTGTTAATTGTCATCAGGATTAAAAAGAAGGGAGTCGGACACGGAGGGCAATCGACTTACCAAAAGAAAGCCCAGAGCGAGTCGCATTTGACACCAAATGTCATGGTAGGCAGAATAATTCAAGTTGGCAAATGAAGTGAATTGACATGTAACTGAGGTGGTCTACGTGGCAGTAACGAGAAAGAGAGAAGTGAGAATAAAATGTCTAGTGCTTCAGGTCATCACCGCATCATGGAACCGCGCAATTAAGGGGCACTCGTGACAATGGTTTTAAACAAGGGCTTCATAGAGTTAATCTCGACTCGGCAACTGAGATCGCCAACAGCATGGGGTGCGTGGTGATGTTGGTGATGTTTACACAGTTGATGGTCTTTGTTTGTTGAAGGAAAAAAGAAGAAGCCGAGAAATTGGCAGCGCGAAATTTCTCTTTGTACCGGACTCGACTGGCAAGGTTCTGGTGGGGTGCTTTGTGCCGGCTGTCACCGCCCTTAACGTTGTGGTGGTCGGCCTGGTTTTGGGTGCTCGCAGCATGGTGGCAGCGGTGGTGGGCTGCTTTTGCCGGCCAGTCATGTTTTTTTGGCACTAAAATGTGGTGGAGACGTCGCGAAGACCCGCCACAGTGCACTGTTTGTTGCTTTTGGGGCCCTCTCAAGATTTGTTCTTTTCCACCATTGTTCGAGAACTGAGAAAACGGCTTCTGACATCCCACCTCGCTTCTTACGCCCCAAAAGCCTTTCGCCCAATATCTTCAACTTCACGCATACCTTAATAATAGGATCCTTTCGTGAACCATCGCCCAGACATCTGTCCCGCCACTGAGGGCACCTGCCACCACCCATCAAAACCGCACCACCTGCATCCAAAGGTTCCGTCCTCGAGACGAAACAGCCGCCCGCCGTGTTAATCCTCCTCGCCCACTCCTGACATCACATCAACCACCCCCCTTTCCGCTCGCCTCCCGTTCGCATAATAAACCACTCTGAGCGTTACTGCGCTTTAATCTGAACACTTGCACTGCAACATCTCGTGCTCTTGGATCTCCCAATAGTCGCCCTTCCCGTCTGTTGCACCACAGGCCGAACTATACCAGAGGTTGCTGTCGATCATTGAAGGGCGTGATTGGTGCTTGCTCGCAAGCTGTAAACCCTCTTTAGAAACCCGTTTCCCCCTAGTTCCGGTTTCCACCTTCTCCATGGACAATCTATGGAGTCGCCGCCCCGGGTGAGTAGTTTTTCCATCGTCTTCCCTTCATCCAAGCTGCCGGCGGGGTTAACTGGAGCTGTCCGTGCTAACGTTTTTGGATCCCAAGTTCGAGCAAGCTCTCCCTCTCTACTTCCGGCTCTGGTCAGGGCGACAGTCCCTCTGGACGCAACAACTTCCCCAGGCGAATCGGCGGTGATAGCTCTTCGCTCCAGAAAACCAACCCTTTCGGTTCCATAACCACGCCGGGAGGTGGCCTGGCGTCACCCACAGGCGGCGCATCTAATGCCTTTGGCCTAGGATCTGGCGCCTTTGCCTCTTTTGGCTCGGCCAAGACGCCCAAAGCGACTGGAAATCCTTTCGAGTCGTCTTTAGGCGGTGCCGTCAAGACCCCCGGCGCGGAGAAATCTGCAAAGGAAGGTGGCTTGGCTGGCAAGTCTGTCGGCCGGGTGGCATCCAACGCTTCCCTGGTCGACTCTGCCAGAACGTCAGGGCCATCAGTCCACCGGTTGCGTGAGAGCTGGGTGTTCTGGTTTCGCCCGCCCATCTCCAAGGCGAACGGGTTCATCGAGTATGAAAACACTCTGCACCCAATCGCCTCGGTTGATACGGTCGAGCACTTTTTCAGTGTGTACGGTCACCTGAAGCGGCCGTCGACGTTGCCGCTGGTATCTGATTACCACCTCTTCAAGAAGGGCATCAGGCCAATATGGGAAGATCAGGAGAACAAGGCGGGTGGCAAGTGGGTGGTGCGCCTCAAGAAGGGCGTTGCGGACCGCTATTGGGAGGACCTGCTGTTTGCCATGATTGGAGACCAGTTCGGCGAGGCCAGTGAGGAGGTGTGCGGTATTGTGGTAAGCATCCGCAACGGGGAAGACATCCTCAGCATCTGGACTCGTTCGAGTGGACAGCGGGTCCTGAAACTCCGGTAAGTTTATACTCCCTGTTTAGTGACAATATTGCATCTTACTCACACAGTCGCCACAGCGAAACGATGCGCCGAGTCTTGTCGATGCCAAACGACACCAAAATCGAGTTCAAGAGCCATGATACCAGCATCCAGCAGCGTACTGCTATCGAGGAATCCCGGCGCGAAAAGGCGGCCAACAACCACCACGGCGAGAAGCGCAATAACAAGCAGCAACATTATCAGCAGCAATTGCAACAGTCGAATGATGAACAGCAGAAGAATTTATAGGTCTTTTGCAACCCTACGTAGCGAGCGAGCGTGGCCTTGCGTCCCACCCTAGCGTATTATGATGGCCTCCCGAAGAGAGAAATCCAAAAGAATTCCATCCATGGACAAAAGCTTTGCAGGCGTTGTGTGTGTTTCCTCTCTCTCTCTCTCTCTTTCTCTCTTTGTCTCTTACCATCTCTGTGTCGTGTGTGTAACAATATTTCCCGTTTTTATCTTTCATCAAGCAAGCATTGTTTTCGACCGTCATTTTTCTCAACCCTTTCAGCTCACCTTTTTCTCTTTCCGTTGGGACTTGTAGCAGTAGCAGGCAGCGATGCTCTGGGCGGGTTCAGTATGATCCTTCAAGGTGTGTGTGGCGGAGGAAAAGGTAAGGGCAAAAAAGGGAACAGCAGGGTGGGTGGTGAATGTGTGGGTTCAATGGTTGACATGGTTGCAATATGCGAATGATGCACTTTTGGGATATTTGGGAAGGGGGAAGGAAATGTTGGGAAATGGGTAGGGTTCATCAAGCTTCGGAGGATCAAGGCGTGCGTGGTTTAGCACATTTGCAAGGAAGAAGAAAATTTGCGAAAGTATGGGCTGGGTCATATATTGTTGCTGCTAGTGTTGTATGCTTGCTGCCAGAAAATATATGCTTCTTGTCTGATGTTTGGAAACGCTTGACTTGTAAGTCAGTGTCGGGTACGTCAACCGCCCCTGGTATCCATCACCCCTAGTCAACCGCACATGTAGTGCCGGGTGCCTGGATGTATCGCACTATCAGTTTTAGTCTGCACATTCTTTTCAAATTGGCTGCTCTCCTAGTCCTGTTGACTACTCCGTTCTGTAATTTGGTATCATATCACTCCTCACTTTAACCCCAGCCTCTCCATCCCCCTCATCACCACATCTTTCTCCCCCTCCCCCGCCAGTCACGCCCTCCCCTTCCCCTTATTCCCATTCTGTTGCACCCTAGGCTTATCCCTCCTCTCCCAAACCTGCAGGTACGTCTCCCCCAAATACAGCAGCTCCTCCCGAATCTTCTCCACAAACAAGTCCTGCGCCACCACCCACTCCCCCTCCCTCGCCTTATCCCTCAGCTGCACCTTCCACGTCTTCTTCTCCTCCCCCACCGCGCTATCCGCCACATCCTCCTTCTGCCTCACCGCCTCGTGCACCACGTTGGCGACCAAGTCATACCATATCGGCTCGCCCGGTTGCGCATGAGTGGGATCAGGCTCCACGTACGGCCCCACGTCCAGGTTCCTCGCGTCAAACGTCACGATTGTCGGGTTGCGCTCAGAGACAAACTTGTTTTTCGAAAAGCGCTTGACGTGGAAGACGAGAAAGGGCGGGAGGGGGTGCATGAGCCTGTAGCGCCTGCGCTGGGCGTTGAGCTCTTGGGCTTTTACGCCGTTGTATTTTGCCAGGAGCGAAGTCAGCGGGACTTGGGGGATGATGTTGGCTTCTTGTTCGTCTTGAAACAAGGGGGCCGGGGGCAGGTCCAGGGTGAGCAGCAAAAAGCGGGAGATGTCGGTTTGCACTTGGGCGGATTCTTCAAATCGTAACCGGTCCGAGGCGTCGGCTTTGGCGGTGATGGCTTGGGATTCTACTTTTAGCTTGCCCTGGAAGATGTGCTGGATGGGGGAGGAGTGCGGTTTTGTCTTTGAGCCGCCGAGGCCGAGGTGGAGGTTGTTGAGGTACCACGACAAAAACTCTACCGGGTCGGACTGGGCGGTGAGGGTGAAGCGCTTGTTGGAGCGGAGGGAGATTTCTTGGAGGAGCTCGTGGGGGGAGACGTGGGATTTGAAGGCGCGGGGGTTCCAGATTTTGCGGAAGAGGATCGAGGTTCGTTTGACGAGCTCATCACGCTTGGACAGGTCTTCGAGGAGGAAGTAGTTCCGCAAAGGGGAGACGTGGGAGAGGGATTGGACGATGACGTTGAGG
The DNA here is from genome assembly GCA_030512305.1 of Cercophora samala. NCBI lineage: Eukaryota > Fungi > Ascomycota > Sordariomycetes > Sordariales > Lasiosphaeriaceae > Cercophora > Cercophora samala. The sequence goes on along the minus strand of JAULSY010000049.1, from coordinate 132,435 downwards.
TAGTCGTTTTCTTTGATGTTGTTCATGCCGACGAAGCCGGGGGTGTACTCTTTCCCGAGGAGGGTTCGGGAGGTGCGAGGTTTGCGGTCGAACTCGGCGACTTCTTGTCGGGTGTAGCGCGGGTCGGAAACGTATTTGATATCGTCGAGTGACTTGCTCAAGACTTCGTATCCTTCGGGTAACACATATACCTTCTGAGTGCTCATGTTGATGTATACGTGGTGGTCCTCGTCGAGCGCGTGGAAGTAGGCGTGTGATTTCGGACCGCGACCTTGGAAGTATTTCCCGCACACTAGGCATGCGTATACGTTGATATTAGACAAGCTGATGGAACACAGCTTTTCGAAATCGAAGTCGAGGACGTTGCGATCGATGGTGTCGAGATAGAGGTCGTCGTAGCCCGCTGTCGGCGCAGCTTGTCTGATGGGTGCCTTTTCCTCCAATTCATCCTCGAAATCATCGTCCTCGCCTTCGTCTTCTATCCGTTGCAACCCGTTTGCCTGGTTATCATCTCCGTTTGCGCTGGGGGTCAGACTCTTGTTGTAGTCGTCGAATCTTGACTTCTTGGAGGCGGGAGAGCCAACTAGCTCCTCGAGAGCTTCTGACGCCTGGCGCTTCAACATTTCCGTACAATGCCTGTTATTATGCGACTCGAACGATGGTGGGTGCTGTAGACTGACGCGAAAGGCGCTTGTAGAGGCGTTGATGGACGTTGTCGTGCTTTTCCCCCAAAGGACCGCGAAGTGAGCATGGGCCTCAGGTCAGTCAATTCAATTGTTGGAGCAGCCCCACCAAAGCTTTGGCCGCCATACATTCCCAACCTTGGCACGGCCTTTGGGTGTGACGCTTTCCCAAATAGGCAGTTTGTTGACTAAATTTGCCAGTTGCCCTGCTCACACGAGAAAGGAGTCTGAATGCCTGGGGTATATGCCGTAGGTATATTGCGGTAAAAAGAATATTGCGCTATCAGTCCTTGATCCCAACTTCCAACATCTCAGCCAGCAAATCCCACTTCACAGCTGCCTGTTCTTTACTGGCCCTTGCCACTCCCCTGAGGCCCCCAGCAACGAACCTGAGGTGCCTCTCGAAATCACCATGAAACCCCTTCAACAAGACATGGTGTGGTTTTCCCTCGCTAGCCTTCGCAATCTGTCTGATGTTCCACTCAAGGCCCTGATTCTCCTTGTCCGAGTCATCATCTTCATCATCTGGTCTCTTCGGCTTCGGTGTTGCTGCCGCATACTTGGCCCTGGCTTTCACCGGTGAAGTATAAGGTGACGAAATGACTGATAATCTCGCGATCTCGTGTTCCTCCTTCTCCAGCCTCGCCATTTCCATTTTCTGCGCATCTGCAACTTTGATAGCCAAATCGAACATGTCCAGCATACAGTCCCGAATAGGCTGCAGTTTGGCACCATGGCACGCTTCGTGAATAATTCTGTTCACAAAGTTGGCGTGGGCTTTGATCATATCGTCCACATCACCCGCATCCCCCAAGTCAACCCTTAGCTTTGCTGTGTTAGGTGCCAACACGAGTGTCGTCAGATACGTGAGAATGGCGTCGCAGAACCAGAGAAGTTTCGTCCGCAGCATGTAGTATCGCCCCATTGCACCCGTTGCAGCGAGGCTTCCTCTAGGGTGGAAATTCTTGACCGGGTGCTTGAGGACGTGTATCGCTCTGCGGACCTGCAGCAAAAAGGTGAATACCGTCTGATATCCCTGTATGGCCTCCTCTGTGACCACAATCTGCACTGGCCAGTTCAGACGACAGCCAAGACGAATGGCAGGTAGGTTGACGCGAACCGAACTGCGACCAGCGATGGCACTGTGGACAACGGTCCGAGGGTCGATCTCAGCAAAGATGCGGTAGTTGTCGATGGACGCCGAGAAAGCTTCCTGAGCAATCTCGGTAAGCGTAAAACGATCTTTCCAGCTGCTGCTAAAGTTGTCGAGGTGCCTGAAGATAGCCGAGGCCAAAGCATCGGATTTGGAGCCGTCTGACATGAGGTATACTTCTTCGAGCATGTCTAGACTTTGGAGCAGCCCATAGGAGTTATAAAGTAGCTCTTGAAGAGTGGCGGCTGCGGTGTGGTGCTTGCTTTGGATCCAAGCATCGAAGGCGGCGCTGAAAAGCTCCGAAAACGGCGCGAACTCCAGATGGTCTGGGCAGATGGTAGCAAAGTCCATCTTGGGTTCATCTGTAGCTCGGTATTTGCTGGTGGCCGCATGCCGTTTCATGTGCTTCAGCACCACAATGCTTTTGCCAGCGGTGAATATTCTATGGATGGCAGGTTTGAGAAAACGCGGTGCGTGCAGGTTGCCTTCTGGCGAGCGCAGCAAGTTAAACTGCCCCTTCCAAATCTGAGGCAATGGCAGCTTGGTAGAGGACTCTGACACAAAGAATGTCCGGTCGCCAGGCAGAAGCCTTCCTTCCTCCATCCACAAACGAATGGGCTTCAGGTAGATCTGGAAACAATCAAGAAATATACCACCTAAAAGATGGTAAGTATCACTATGCGCCTGGAGCTGAGCCATTCCCGCCGCGTCGTATAATAGCTCAAGATATCTGAAGCCATGCGTGTTTCTTTCCTCCTGAAGCTGGCGGATGATATCGGAGAGCGCATAGAGTGGTTTCAGAATCGGCTGCACTTCGGTCAGGATGCCCACCAAGCTCACCTCCACATCCGCCTCAATCGCAACATATCGACTTTGGATACTCGCCAACTTTCCGTCGAGGGAGCTCAAAGCCTTTTGCAGAGAACCCTCAAAGACCTGCAAGAGAGGTGATTGTGCCCTCCTCTTGGAAAAGGCGCGCAGAGGGGCGAGCTTGCGACCGCACTGAGCAAAGGAATTGAGAAGGGCGTTTGATGCTTCTAATGAGATTCCCTGCAGCTGGTAGGCTGGCTTGGGGTTATAGTCTGCATCGAAAATGGTTGTCGCTAGACCACTAAGCATAAACAACACTTCTCGGAGCAACTGCAACGTTGTTATCGTGACTTTCTCTGGCTGTCCTCCTCCATTCGGCGTTTGGTCGTGGCGCCACGACAGCGCTTCTTTGACTTGTCTTAGCAGTTCTCCCCCTTGAGGCTTGAACGCACTGTCCAATGCTGTACGCTGAGCTCTGTCGTCCACCGAAGAAGCTGACGTAAGCGATTCGACAGAAGCCACAGTTTTGATGTCGGCAATCTCTTCGTCATCACTCGAATCTGGGTCGTGGCGGTTGAAGAGCCAGATATCTCGTTCTTGTACCCAGCCATCTTCTCTGGCAATGTCTTTCCACGTTAGGTTGGGTGGGGGTATTTCCTCGGGCTCAATGAGCGCGTCAAGCGCAGTGAGTTGGGTGTTCTGAGCCGGCTGATCGGCAAGCTCAAGAAGGAAGTGGAAGACATCAGGCGTAAATTTGTTGTGGTGCGGTTCAAGTGCCTCGAGTCGCTTGTGAAAAGCATCTGCGAGTGCATCCCTTCCTATAACGCGAAAACGTTCTTCCAGGCCCTTGAGGCGGTCTTCGACCTCAAACTGATTCGTCCTAAGATAAGTATGGTTGCGAAGAAGGCGTAGAACAGCTTCCCGAAAAATATCTCGGGTCTCTTGATCGGACTTATGCCCTGTTGTGTTAGCCAGCCTGAGGCTCACAGCCAAGCCTTGGGTGGAACTTACTTCCGGAATCCCAACTATGGCGTCAACCAGTTCGTCGGTCAAGGCCCCCAGTTGCGCGAGAAAAGCCATGCTGGTCCGGTCTCCCTAGGCGGAGCATTCTGCCAGTACGGATTCCAGGAGCCCAGATGCTGCTTCAGGGTCAAAGAGTGGATGCAGGCTCCCCGCTGGTCAACCGTCCGGGGATGTTTGTTGTTTTAAGCTTTCTTGGGTGGGACGCGAAACGGGAGACCACTTTACGCGGTACCCTAGGACATGCTGCAAGTGTAGAAAATACACGATACGAGGTGCTGCAGCACCACACCTTGTGTTCAAGGTCCCACGCGAGCTGCGCAATGGCAAAGAGACCATAAGTATAATACAGAAGGCTTTCTGATTCCAAACTTGAAGATAATTTCTATCCTGTCTTCAACGCAGAAGAGAGTTCAACGTTATGCACGGGCCATACTTGGCTCAATTGCGATAAGAGCCGATGGTCGCTTATCGCATGACATCAAACTGTCTGCCGCCCCTTTTCGTGAATTTTTCGGCCCGCATTTTGGTCCCACTGCGCTGGGCGCTGCTTTAATTGCCATCCACCCAATCCAACGCGCGCCGAACGGGACCAGCCAACGGTTGATTTGAACGACGCAGCTCGGGTTTGGCGTCGCAACCATCAACCAAGACACTCGACGGACGCTTCTAACGCCCCATCACAGCCATTTTGACCCTTCAAACATCGAAATTACACCAGAGGCCCAAGGCCCTATTCCCGACACCTGACACCTGGCACCGATACGAGAAACCCCACGATATATCGACCCCTCGGCGGATTCGCAAGGATGGCCATTGCTCGCCCCGTAAGGGTCCTGGGCTTTGCGGCCGTGGTGATGTGGTTCTTCTTCATCTGGCAGGTTCTCAAGCCAACATCACCATCGTCAAAACACAAGGCCAAGGAGATCATCAAGTCATTCGAGAGAGATCCAAACCTAGATCGTATGCCACCCCCTTTTCCGGAACATCATGGCATCGCGCGCTGACATTGCTATCAAACAGCAACGGGAGAGCCAGAAGGCATCTTGGTCCACTCCTCCGATGAATATGCACCCGGCCCCGCGGGCACCGCCCGAATCAATGCCACCTTGCTTGCTCTCGTCCGAAATGAGGAACTCAACGACATGCTCTCCTCCATGCACGACCTCGAAAGAACATGGAACCACAAATTCAACTACCCCTGGACCTTCTTCAACGATGTCCCCTTCACAGAAGAATTCAAGAAGAAGACCCAAGCTCTTACCAAAGCCGAATGCCGCTACGAACTCATCCCGAAGGAACACTGGGGTGTCCCCGACTGGATCAACATGGATCTCTACAAGGAATCCACTCAGATTCTCAAGGAAAAGAAGGTCCAATACGCTGACATGATTTCCTACCATCAAATGTGCCGCTGGAACAGCGGTCTCTTCTACCATCACCCCGCTTTGGCCAATACGCAATACTACTGGCGCGTCGAGCCCAAGGTTCACTTCTTCTGCGATGTCGACTATGATGTCTTCCGCTACATGCAGGACAACAACAAGACCTACGGCTTTACTATCAACCTCTATGATTCTCCCGACTCGATCCCCACTCTGTGGCCCGAGACGCTCAAGTTCATTGCCGAGCACCCCGAGTATGTCCACGAGAACAATGCTATGGACTGGCTGACGGATAAGGTCCGCCGGCCAGACCATAACAAGAAGGCAAATGGATACTCTACTTGCCACTTCTGGTCCAACTTTGAGATTGCCGACATGAGCTTCTGGAGGAGCAAGGCGTACGAGGATTACTTCAACCATCTGGACAGGACAGGGAATTTCTTCTACGAGAGATGGGGGGATGCGCCAGTGCATAGCATTGGACTTGGCCTGTTTGAGGATAAGAGCAGGATTCATTGGTATGACTCCCATCTGTGTTGACTGTGAGAGGGTGATGGTGTGCTAACGAGAGCAAAACAGGTTCCGCGATATCGGATACCAACATATCCCATTCTTCAACTGCCCCAACTCGCCCAAGTGCAAGGGCTGTGTGACGGGTCGCTTTACTGACGGAGAGTCTTTCTTGTATAGAGAGGACTGCAGGCCAAACTGGTTCAAGTTTGCGAGCCAAGGGTAATATGCTTTGGGGCTAATGTGGCTGCACTGAATACATTTCGATCTTGAGGATCCTTGGCTTCTGTGGGACGGGGGTTATTTTGGATTATGACTATAATCATTGCACGCACACACTACAATGGACCAGGTATTTGGGCAAGACTGTGGGAGAAAACGGGTGTCTGGCGCAAGCGGGGATTTTTACTGTTTTTTTTGGCTATTCTAATGAGGCTGTTACATATACATACTGCACGAAAAGGGGGGTCACATTAGGGGTTGGAGGCTAAGGCCTGGTGGTGGACGACAACAAATAATCATGCAAGCATCAAATGCATGTCAGCATGTCATGTGCGAGGGGAGCTTCACTGTTCATGTTTTACTAGATTAAATAGAAGAAAAGAGGACACAACAACCAAAGCTTGGCCAATTCTGTTGTGTTCATTACGTCGAGGCTAACGTCGCATCTCTAGAGCTCGCCGTACACGTTCACCACCCCACTGGTACCCCCTACACAGAACTGGTTTCCAAAGCCCCCTTCTTTCCACGCTATACAGCTAACCACATTCTTCCTCGCCTTTTCTTTACCGTCCCTCCCAATGGTGACTTTTTTGTTACTGGCATCACCGCCCCAAGGCACTGGCACCGTTGCAACAAGTTTCCCAGTAAGTAGATCCCAGGCCCAAATCTTGCCCTCCTCCTGGCCGCCACTGATCCCCGCCTCAGAAGTGAGCTCATCCCCAGCGACAACATACCTTTCCTTCCCGCCCAAACAACTCTGCACCCGCAACTCTGTGTTCTTCCAGCCGGGGTGCTCATACGTCTTCAAGCAAGTCCCGTCCCTCCGATCAAACAGCCTGACCTTGCTGTCCAACCCACCGACCAACACCGTCTTGCCATCTTTTGACAAGCTCAGACTGGTGACCGGCGTCCCAATCACATCCGTCACGCACCTCCCCGTGCGCACATCATAGCTCCTCACCCTCCCATCAACACTGCCCGTCACAACCTCTGGCTCCCCGCCGCCGGGCGTTGCCAGACAGGTGATGGCATCTTTGGCATCGCTCAGCACCTGGATGGGCTTGCTGCTGTTGGACTTGGCATCCCATATCCGGACGGTGGTGTCGTGGCCGCCGGAAATGACCAGACTGTCGTCGTGGCCGGAGATGAGGACTGCGTTTACGCGGCCGGTGTGGCTGTGGGTGGTGGAGTTGCTGCCGAAGCGGCGGAGGGTGAGGGCCGTCGTGACATCCCAGAGGAAGACGGTTCTGTCGCCGCCGGCAGAGGCAAAGCGGTCGTTTTGGGAGGAGACTGACAGGGAGAGGACTTCGTAGCTGTGGGCGCCGGTGTATGTTTGGATTAGGCGGCCTGCTGGGGGTTGGCCGGAAACAGGGGAGGGGGTGGTGGACGTGGGGTTGTAGAGGCGGATGGAGCGGTCGGAGGAGCCGGTTAGGATGTAAGCTGAGGGCGGGGAGGAGTAGGTTAGGGCGTGGATGGGGCCTGGTGAGGGGGGTTAGTAAAGTGTTTCCTAGTTTGGGGCTATGGGCGAGAAGACTCGGGGTGAGCACGGAATACGGGACGGGTGAGCGACACGGGGGTGGGAGTTGGGAGTCTCGAGCCGGTCATGGTCGGATAGTTCAAGGCTTGGAGTGGGGCCGGACTCATGTAAGCCACAGAGATATTCATTTTGGGGGGGAACAGAGGTGCGTGTAAGTTCAGAGAAGGGTTGGTCGCGAAAAGGTTTGGTGGAACCTACCATTAGACCCGACAAGCTGGGCTACAGGCCGAGTAGGAAACTCGGACATACTTCTTGATATCCAGATGTTCTTCAGCCTCTTGGCGTCAACCTCCTCCGCCAATCACCCCCCAAAACACTATCACTCCCTCCGGGTTGTCACCCAGACGATGCGGCTTACGATCTGCAGAGCCGGCCTCGCAATTCGTTGGTATGAAGGGTATCAGAAGGAACCCGTCTTTTTCTCTAGATTATGATGATGGGGTGGTGTCCGATGAGTCTGATCCCTGGTCACAAAGCTGCTGTATGCAATAACAGTTCCGGCGGTGTGGGTGAGTCTGAAAGTCACCAGCTGCAAGGTTGGATGATTGATTGATCAATGCATAAGGTAGACAGATACCGAGTGGGTGGGTGGTCAACGTTAAGGTAAGGTTGTTGGACCCCCACTCTTTTGGGCAGTTTGAGCGCGGTTAAAAGTGGGACCGCCAAAACCCTCGCCATGCCTCTTTTTTGGCCCGTCTGTGAGAGTTCAGAATTTGGAGGCGCACTTTAGTACATACTGGAGGAGGTCAGACAAGTCCCGTCCCTTGTCAGACCTTGCGTGAACTTTTGAGCCAATCAGTCTTTCAAGTACATACATCATGCTACAATTGGGCACTAGTTCAACTCTAGTGTCATCCATGCAGCGCTTACGAATAATTAGACTGGATTTCATCCCTCATTCGGCTTCGGCAGCTATCGCCATCTTCACTTTCAAAGGATCACATCCAGAAGAGTGAAAGCCCATCTGAATAAGCGAATATACGATGAGGTCATGTCCAACAGCTCAATGGAGTGCGCCCCCTTTCTTGGCTAACCCAGAATCTCGGTCGTCTTCCGCCTCTCCTTCCGGTTTCCTATTGATGATTCGCAATTCGCAAGCTTCGTGCATGGCGCATAGGTAGTCAGTCCTTATTGTCCTGGGAGTCGGAGGAGACAGGCGAATGGTAGGTAAGGATCTGCAAACCTATCCTTATCGAATCGTTCTAAACCCTGTTTCAGACATACCTTGCTGTTGGTCTTCCACCACAGAAACAAGCAACCTCATGGCACAGGTTGGATAGTCTACTGCCGTCAATAGCTCCCCGTGTCACCACCTTATCGTTTCCCGACGCGGGTATCTCGAGTTTGCGAAGCATACCTAATGTCGGCGCTCGGCCGTCTTGGTTTTTTTTGCTTTGCAGATTCCGACATTTGCTCCATGTGTCCGATGGTAGATTTCTGCGCTATCCATGATCCATCCTTCCTATCCAAGTTAGCCCATCATTAGGTTCTGTCACCGCCTCGGGCTTTAACTGATATTTCTCCTTCAGGGGCTTCAATGTCACCCCACGCCTGTTCCTGTGCTCCTCCAGCTAGGAAGAGAAGAGGTAGTGAGACGGTTACAAGCCGCCGCTAGTGGATGTTAGTGCTTGCCCACAATCCACGATGTAGCAGAGTAGGCCACCCAGAAGCGCAAGCGACGACTTTCACCCGCTTATCACCCGCTAGTTAATGGCCGGAATGTAACGGTAAACAACCCATTCTTCAGTACCAATATTTTCAGAGCAGGCAGCAGAATATCGGCCAGTCAGCTTCGGTGTCGTGGCTGTAGGCATGGTGTGATTTGCCAGCACTGTGAAGTTATTCGTATCTTTCACCTCAGCCGAGTTTGACGTGAACAATAGTCCGGCAAGCAAGGGTGGCTACCGTCTTTGCCTCAAACATGCTTCAGAGATTCGGCACTTGCAGCACTCGTGCATTTCACACGCAACTCATCCTTGATTATGTCGAACCGAGGCTTCGCTCAGTCTCTCGCAGCAATGACCTATCCGAATGGCGCACACTCGATCGCTCATGCGAAAAATCGAAGATCGAAAAATTCAGCAATCAGGAGCCCCTGTCTATCATCAACCGTGCCATCAGGAGTGTGCTTACTGCTTACTCCCCCACTTATCGGGCTTTCTCGAGGTCTATAAAGGATGACTAGAGCTGTGTTCCTTTTGAGTGATACGGTCTGTGAAAGATTAACTTCGCTCGTCTTGTGATTGTCTGAGATAGTTGTTTTGGCTTGGCATTTTCAAACGTCATTCACGCTGCCCTCTCTCTGGTACAATGTCTCGCCAATATGACAACATCATCTTCGACTTGGGCGACGTCCTATTTCACTGGGATGCAAGCACTGTTACGGCCCTTCCTAAGCAGACCATCCGTGCCATGATGAATACCACCATCTGGCTTGATTATGAGCGCGGGTTCTTGTCGCCAGAGCAGGCACACAAGGTATGCGATCTCAGCCTGATTTAGGTATCCATACATCCTGGAATAAACTAACGCCGAGTCTCAGTTGCTGGCTACCGAGCTGAAGACCACACCGGAGCTGGTGGCAGAGTCACTTGAACAAGCTCAGTTGACACTTCGTCCTGATGCCGAAATGACCGATTTGATTCTGAAGCTCGGCGCGGCACGCACAAGACCGGGACAAGCCAAGGTTCGAATTCTTGGTCTTTCAAACATTGCCAAAGACCACTTCGTCGGCATTCAAAAGATCCAGTTCCCCTGGCATCTTTTTGATCGCATCTTTACTTCCTGCCACACAGGCATGCGCAAGCCAGACTTGTGTATCTACCAACACCTCATCCAGGAGACCGGAGTCGACCCAACTCGAACCATTTTCCTTGACGACCGTGTTGAGAACATCTTTGCGGCTCGTAGTCTCGGTCTACGAGGCGAGGTGGTTGGCCGCCTGGGGCCCGAAAGATCGCAGCTGGTCCGTCTCCTGACGAACCTCCTGCTTCCTGACGACACTCTGATTCGTGCCGAAGGGTTCTTGAGGTCGCGAGCGGGTAACCATCTCTCCGAGTTTGAAGGCAAAGGCATGCCTTTCCGTGACAACTTCTCCCAGCTTCTTCTGTGGGAGCTCACGGGAATGGAAGAGCTGGTGTACCTCACCTGGCCAACCAGTCCATCATCCGAGCCCTCATCGGCTTCCTCACCGGTTGACACCATTTCCAACCCAGACTCCGCCGTGGAGCTATTGCTAGACGATGCGCCCCCCAACTCGTCCCAGAAAACCAAACCGGCCGCCGCGTCATCCCCTTTTTGGAATTACTTCTCCTCGCAGCCAGTTTTGACGACCAAAACCTTCCCAGAGGACGCAGACACCACCTCCGTCGCCTACCTCAGCCTCCCACCGCAGCACCTCTCTTCCGTGGCGCCCGCATCAGAAGTCATGGCCGCCATGGCAGCCAACACCAGCGCCGATGGCATCATCCAAGTCTACTTTAGCTCTTCCCGCCCGCACACCTGCCCTGTGGTCTGCATCAACGTCCTCCGGTTCTTCAACAAGTTTTCGGCTACCCCTGTTGAGGAGGACGACCGCCTGAAGCCCACTGTCGACTTTGTCATCAACTCTCTGGCCAACAGGGCGTATGTTCACGGGAGTAGGTACTACGTCCCGGAGGCGTTTTTGTATTTCGCCGCTTTGCTGTATGGCGAGTGCAAGGGGAGTTCGCCTGGTTTGTGGGAGAGGTTGGATAGGCATACGAAAGGGGCTTTGCTTGAGAGGCTGAGGGTGTCGGCTGCTGGAAATGCGGCTGCTTTGGTGATGAGGGTGAGGGCTTGTCAGGTTGCCGGGATGGGGAGGGAGGTCGCGAAGCAGGATTTTGAGGAGCTGCTTAGTTTGCAGAGGGCTGAGGATGGGGGGTGGCCGGCGGGGTGGTTTTGCAGGATGGGGAGGACGGGGGATGCGATTGGGAATAGGGGGTTGACTACGGGGATGGTTTGGAGGGTGTTGAGGGATTGGTCGTGATTTTGACCTGTCGGCTATTGGGAGGGTGGGTTAAGTTTTCAGTTAAGGGGTAAGTAAATACCGGTCTTGGCGTTGACCGGGGGACGAGAAAAGGGGCTCGGGCTACATATACTCAATGATTCGTGGTTAGAAAGAAAATGGTGATTGTTTTCCAGGTTGTTACCTATTTCCCAACGATGTGTGACCTAAAAGTGTTTGATTTCTATACCTAACGTGCGACAAACAAGGCTTCTTGCATTGAGTCCAACGATTGGCACTGATCGGTAAAGGGAAGCTCAGTGTGGCGTCGTTGGTGACGCTCTTTGGCGTCGTTCCCCCAACGTGATCTCAACCGCAAAGTTTTTCAGCCACCAAAAAACTTTGAAGACAGCTCACCATCTCATCCTCTTCTTCTCGGGTAGTATTCCTTCATCGCCACAAAGCAACCATTCAATATCAGTAACCAGACTTTCCTCGTCACCGAAAAAATGCTTCCCAGAATTGTCACCTTCGCCGCTCTCATTGGCATGGCCATGGGAGCAGCCACCCCGTCAAACTTTGCACGCGATTTCAAGCTTCTACAAGCCCAGCAAGCAGCAGAGGCCCCCAAACTGGCCGAGTCCGGCATCGTACTTCTCCATACCGAACCCACATCAAACCGCAGCTTCATCGAGATCTACGGGAGCATCAACAACAGCACCTCTCCCATCGCATCGCGAAGCAAGTCCATCGTGCGAGTCCCTGGAATGTGCGGCGAAGAGAAAATCGACTGCAGCTACGACAACGGACCACCCGAAGATGTCACCAAGCAGTTAATTGACATCCTCTACGCACAAACAGAATGGACCCCGTTGGCGTCGCACCCTTCGTATTGCCTTTACGGGAACGGCTCCAGGGCTTGTGTTAGCTGGTGTGTGTTTGTGGTACAGACCAAGACTAGCAACCTGACTGACGTGATTAAATAGGAACAAAGACATCGGGACTTTTGCTCTGGCTTATCTTGCCCCGGCTGCCGAGGCGACGTACAACGAGTGCGGTGCCGGGCGATCGGGTCGGTCCTATAATGTTCGATTAGGCTTTCACTGTGTTACCCAGTGTCTTTCTAATCTTCCTTATGGATGCTAGATTTGGTTCCCTTCAAGGATGGGAAAGCTGTTAAGGGTCCATACCTACGTAGGTAGGTAGATTCATGAACGCAAGTAGTCGAATCAGCAATCGTAATACCGGGGGCAACTGTTCAATAATAGAATAAGCGACAAACAAAAATAAAATGCTGCATCCACATCTTTGTTGCTGGTTGATTGGGCTTAAGGGTCTCATGAAGGTGAACGCCAAGACTTTGGTGATGGAGTCAAGTGGACTCCAAAAATTGGCAAAAACATACAACACCGGGGATTCCCCAGTGGTCACCCACCTGAGTACTAGTCCGGCCGTCAGTAGCTTATCTAGGGGAGAGCGGACGGGATCCCGAGCTTTCTACTGCGTATGGTCGTATGTGGTAGAACAATTCAAATCTAGCCTTTTATAGGCCTAGGCAAGGTGGTGCATGTGATGTTTGGTCCGTGATGGGTGCTTAGCATCTCACTAAAGGCTTTCAGCTACTTTACGGAGAAAGCTTCCTAATGAACATAGACAATGAAAAGACGTAGCAGCATCCAGTATTGATGGGCGTGAACAGTTTCAAAACATGTTGTTTTGACGCCAGAAAAGGCCTTCGTTGTATTCAATTCTCCCCAACTCTTCAGAGAGTTCCTCACTCCTTCAGTCCCACACCTTGCATATATCAAGCAGCGGCTTGACCACATTCTGGCCGAAGCGCTTTTGAAACTCAATGTCATCCCATGACCACCTCTGCTCTACACACATGGCCACGCATTGCCTGGCCGCCGTCTCATACTGCGACGGTAGCTGTTGTGAAGTGGCGTCTAACCACCGAATCAGAGCGATCAGCCGGCGATCTGGGGTGTCGGTCATGATTGCTTGGTCTGCTTTCTCAGCCCACATCTCCAATGTTCGATGGGTCCATATCTCGAGCAGAAGGATGGCAAGTTCGAGGAGAACCTCTTTTGGTTCTACTGTATTGCTAGCACCTCGAGTCCATGGGCCAAATTTGGTAAGCTCTTGCTCAACAAAAGGCCCGATCACCTGGCCATGCATTCCCGTGGTAGTTGTAGCGTTTTCCACAGCAAGAAGCATGATCTTGGTGCAGTCCCAGGGCGTCACGAGCCAGTTGGTCTGTTGAAGCTGAAGAACCGAAGCCGCGATATCGAGTGCCAAAATTGTTCGTTGCTTATAAGTTAGTTGTATGTTTTCATCCAGGTGCCCTTGCTCCAGGACTCTCTTGAGAGTTTCTGCATGTGACGGCAGTATAGCTGTGGCTCCTTCATTGGGTCCCTCCTTGTCATCCAAGTTCAAAACATCAGCGGTGAGTTGGAGCCGAATCGTAGGGTGTCTATGATGTGTATCGCGCACGGCCTTGCAGAGGTCTAAAATGCCTGGTCTGGGATGCTGTACCACTGGCCGGAGTGGGATTTCGGTAATTGCAAATCTGACCGTTGGTAACCTCGGGGACACGCTCCCACCTCCAGCTGCATGACTATTTCTCGGTTAGCCATACATAGCTTGGACGTCCAGGAGCCTTGTAACCATACTGATCTGCTATCAGCTCTGTATCTGGAGAGGAGACATAAACAAGCGCCCGCGATGAAATGGTGGGCTCGATGGATAAGACTAGATTGAAGGTGGTGGAGCTTTTCATCACTCGACTGGTTCTTCTGGGTTGCCGATCAATCGGTATTCGACTTTCGAGCCGAAAGAGTATTCTGTGACTTCCCACGCATCTGCAACAGCAGCTCTTGTGAAGGGCAGATGAAAGCGAACATGCGGGGCTGCGGATTTGGATAAGCCTTAACACAATTCGACTGGTGTGTTGAGATGCTTCATGCGAAGAGAAATCCTGCAGGCCTTTACGTTTCTCAATGATGGTACCCAAAGAAAGCCTGCTTTGATCGAGCTCTTCATGGAGAGCTTTCAGCTTTCCTCGCTTGATCGTAAATGACACTCTTTCCATGAAGGTGATTTTCTTGTCTGGTGGGTTTGCTTCAAGGAGTGATCCAAGGTCATCTCTCTGGGTCTGATTCTCGGGGCATCAGTATCAGACATCGCGGAGAGTGTTGGATGAACTCACATCGGGGAGTCGTTGAATATGCTTGATGTGCCCCACTATCGCCTTCAGCGAAGACTCGTACTGCCCAACAAGCTGCTTGAAAGGATCACTCAGTGGACCCAGCCAATCTTGAATCTCTTCTCCTACTTCGGGATCTTTCAGCAGTCGGAGGCACGCCACGACTGTCTCTTCGTCTGGCAGGTTCAGCTCTACTATGCCAGCTGCCTGCAATAGAAAAAGAATGTCTGTATGATAGAGATGCTGCTGTATTTTCAAGCGAAGGATCAGGTTTTCAAGCAAACCACCGTACTTGAGGAAGGAGGCAACGGCGCCCTTGCCGGCTTGATAATGCTCCAAAGCAGCAATGACCAGGGGTATTGCGCCCAGAACCACTCCAGCAACTTCGAAGCCCGACATAGTTGCCTCTTGTTGCGCTACCTTTAGAAGTCTTCTGTTTAACAGTGTTAAATTGCTCGAGCAACTTAAGAAGCGGGGTGGACGGGATGCCTGGTAACATTGCTGCGTGGCTGCCAGCACCTCAAGGCACCAATCAAAACTGGAAGCGCTTCCATACTTACCTTTCAGCTGGATGCATGACCTCTCACCTCAGCCCGCCCTCATCGGTGAAAGCTTCAACCCCGCTTTCAAATTGCTCTTCAAATTACCTCAAACACTGCACAGCAAGCACTTTGGCCTTGGTCGGGGCGTGGGCGTCAGTCATGGATGGGTCAGCCCTCCATCAGGCAGGGAAGCGAGTTTTCCAAGTTTTTGAAGATTTGTTGAATTCGTGCAGTGGCACACTTCAAACGCACCTCGCCAAAGAGGAACAAAGGTTCCGGTTATGGGCCCACAGTCTGGGCCTTCATCATCAAGGCCACAGCTCGCTCGACTATAGGGTCCGCGATGCCGTTCTGGTCAAGTCACAGCTACTACGATTACTCGGCGCTTTGCATGATCACCTCGAGAACACCCTGGCAATTGTGAAAGGCGACCGTCTTCCATATGAACAACAAGCTCAGGATTCCGAGAGTCAGCGTTCATCTGACAGCGACAGCAGCAGGTCCTCAAATCAGAGTGCCGCTGTTTCTGTTAGCAGCGATGAGTCTACTCATGAACTGGACTTCCGTCAAATAGGAGTTGCCGAGACTATCAACGCGCTCTACGGTTTGGCAGCACGCATCAGAAGCCCTCGGAACCGACCCGAAAGACCTACACAGGAGCTCTTTCGACACATCGCGCCGCATGAAAGGGAGCAATATATCAAGGAAAGAGCAGAGATCGAAATCGCCATTCTTGTTTATCGGCATAGGCAGTACCTAGTGCAAGCTTTTCAAAGGCCACAAAACTCTACAATAACACATGACATCCTGGACAAATATGCCTCGGGGTCCAACTACCTCCTGCGAAGGACCGGCGTAGCCAACGTTAGACGAAGACAACAGTTTATCTATTGGAAGGAACATGCTGCCAGGATAAGCCGAGACCCTTTGCAAAGTGCAAAGCCAACAGGCTCGGAACAACCAACTGCTTCTGAATCCTTTCTCCGGGCCGGAAAAACACCAGGAATCAATAGTCATCTTGCTGTACCCTCAGCCACCTCAAGACACGAACATTCAGAGGCAACTTCCGCTACGAGATTGGACGAGAGCAAGTTCAGATTTGAAGACATCCAGTCTGTTTCTTCATATCAAAGTCACGCGGTCACTACCGCAAGTCATCAAAGCCCGCTACTACTTCAGTGGCCACCTCCACCCGAGAATCTCTTGAATGACGGCTATTTTACCTGTCCATATTGCCATGTTATTTGCCCTGGAAGGTATTTGGTGGAAAAAGCATGGAAGTAAGTTGCTAGTTATCTGGTACTGTTCTGGTTCTTCGAATTTCTTGCTGATCTACGATGTAGAGCACACCTCATTCACGACCTGCGACCATATCAATGCACATATGAACACTGTCAGGATTCTGGTCGTCTCTATGGCTCCTATCAGGATTGGATAGACCACGAGAACCTCCATACTAAGATCTGGCACTGTGACGATCACCAGGGATCAATCGAGTTCGAGAGACGAGAGGACTACATTGCTCATCTGAATCAGCATCATCCTCATGCAAACCAAGAACTATTATCGCCAGAGCTCATGGCCACCGCTTTCAGACCATCAATGAGACCATTACGAATGTGTCCCCTTTGTCCCACAGGCTTCGAGGACACCAGAAAGATGCGCGAACATATCAAAGACCATCTAGAGCGCCTCACTCAACACTGTCTACCTATCAAATCCTTTAATGTGGACGAAGATGACATCTCCCGAGGGTCTGCAGACAGTGCTCGTCATGTGGTACGGGATGAGGGCTCACAAGCCTTCTCCGATACATCGTTCCGGTGGGGCAATACCCCGGATGTCTCTTCGCAAGTTGTTGAGAATTATATCGCCACACATAGTTTTCAAGATATTCGTCAAAGGTTCTGCCAGGCTCAGGGGGAACACATATCAACTGGGTTATGGCTAGGTCTTGTAGAACGAGACGACAAATGGATTTCGGCCGACAGCCAGGGAGTCTTCCAGACCGATTTGCCCTGGGATAGCGACTTCAATGTTGGTAATGATAAAAACCCGAGTCCCACCACAGGAAAATACACTCCCATGACCGAAGACCTTCAGGAACCCCGCCAGCGGAGTAACCTTGCAGCAAGCCAGCGCTCTTGGACAGAAGAGAATATCAATTTACCAGGAGAAAGTAGGAGGCTGCTAAATCACCAACTGACGGCCGCTGTCACGAAGGGCGACTTTCGCGCCACGCAACAACTGCTGCAAGAGGGCGCGAATTTTGATTTCGAGGATTACATGTCAGAAAGCGTTCTAAGAATTGCCTCACGCCTAGGCCATGTCGCCATTGTTCAGCTTCTGCTGTCGTATGGCGCAAATGTCAACACCAAACATCATACAAGCCCTCTCCAAGTTGCCTCCGCCCAGGGACACCAAGAAATTGTGCGCCTGTTGTTGGAAAATGGAGCAGACGTCCAGAAAGAAGATATCAATTATAGCAACCCACTCCAGGCCGCCTCACGTCATGGTCACAGTGAGGTTGTGAAGACACTTTTGGAACTCGGTGCAGACCCCAACGCACGCACCGGCATCTCCTCTCACACAGCTCTCCATGCTGCCGTGGAACAAGGGCACAAGAATATCACAAAGCTATTGTTGGAGTTTGGTGCCGATCCCAATGCCTCAGACTACTATTCACCAGTTGGTAGCGTCCTAGAGCTTGCCGCAGCTAAGGGTGACCAGGAGATCGTGCAACTGCTATTGGACCACGGCGCGGACCTCGATCTCAAGAGCAAAATGTATGGAGGAGCTCTCGAAACTGCCGTCAAACATGGCAACCAGGAGATCCAAAGATTACTTGTTCGACGCACTGTCGCTAGCCATATGAAGAGCCCCAAATACGCCAAAGTGGTTGAGGCCGCCAATTTAGAGAGTCTCAAACTTGCTTCAGAGATACTGGGAGCTGCGGCGATTGGTGACGCAAATTTCGGCACCACGACTGCCGTTGATGAAAATCAGGAAGGGACGGGAAACATAAAAGAGGAGACTTTTAGACTCGTCCCAACGAACGAAGAATCCTCCGAGATGTCATTCACTTCCCAGGACGTTGATCTTCCACGAGAAATTGCGGCGGACTCACAGCAAGACCCCCCCATTCAGTCCGGGACTGGCAACAATGATGCAATAACCACCGAAGACCAGCATCCTTACAAGTGCCGCACGTGTGGAAAGTGGTTTGGAAGAGAATGTGATCTCAAGTATGTGTTTACGTTCCTCCAAGTTGCGTCCAAAAAATTGCCACACTGACACAGGTATCTAGAAAACACACCAAAGATCATGAAGAACCTTGTAAATGCCCTGTCGAAGGTTGTAGTACTATCATGGCCGAATCAAAGGACTTGGATCGTCATCTCTGGAGCAGACACCCTGATTATGCTCGAGGAAACAACATGCCTGATAATAAGAATTCGATGGAGTGTGGTTGGCCGGGATGCAGCTACCGTGGAAGATTGGCTAACCTGAAGAGACACAAAGATAACAAGCAACATTGGGAACATCCTGGAGACGGTGAGGTTGATATGGCAATAAAGCCCATGGCAGACTCAAAGCCTGATCCCATCAGTCCGCCAGAAGTGGGCAAGAATGACACTCCAGCAAGTGAGGCCTTGCAATCCCACAGGTGCCCTATCGAGGGTTGCACCGCCAGCAAGTCCGAAGAAAAGGACATCAACCGACACATATGGACCTACCACCCAGAGTATGCTCAAGAAAACAGCATTTCTGATACGGATCGGGTAGAATGCGGCTGGCCGGGCTGCTGGTGGCGTGGGAGAAGGGATAACCTAAGGAGGCATAAAGACAGCATGGGACACTGGGAACCTTCGGACAGCGAGCTTGTCTCTGAAGAGAAACCATCAGGGGTACAGGCATGTGACTGGCCGGGTTGTCAATATTCTTATTCGGGAAAGAAGAAGAGTAACCTGAAAAGACACAAGGACCGGCACCAACATTGGATCCAACCATCTAACGACAATCTTGCCAAGGAGAGACCGCTGGACAGCTCACCTACCGTAGCTGCCAAACCCCAAGCGTCACAGAAAGAGCGACTGGAAGAACCTACTGAGAATAGGGGTTCCAGCAATGACAGTACGGCTCATGTCATTCACGACAAGGCAGACCAACCACAAATTATCTCATCAGGCAATAAATCGGCAGAAAAGGTGGATGAACCGCCTGGCAACAATCAACAAGGATCAGAGCTGTTGAAAGAGCGGGATATTGATCCACATCAACTCTTCACAAGACCTGACCCGAAGGCCCTGTCAGAAGAATCGCATGAGACACTGCATTCACCTTCAGGAGAGTCTCCATCGGTGGAGGAGATCGAGGCCGATGTGAAAAGGCTCCAGGACGACCTGGGAGCAGAGCACCCAGAAACCCTCAGAAGGATGTCCGACCTTGCGCTGTGGTATGCAGTGTATCGACATTTCGAAGCAGCAGTAACACTGCAAGAGAAGGTCTATGAAAAACAGAAAAAGTTGTACAGCGAGGAACATCTGGATACGTTAAATTCTCTGACCAATCTCGCAGAAATCTATGGCCGTGAAGCTCGCTTGGAGGAGTCTGAGGTACTACGGAAGAAGGTGCTGGAAATAAAGAGCCGGGTGTTTGGAGAGGAGCATCCTGAGACAACGGCCTCAATGGTCGAGCTTGCATCTACTTATGAAATTCAAGGACGCATAGATGAGTCTGAGTCGTTGCAACTGCAAATACTGGAGATACGGAAACGGACTCTTGGAGAGGGCCACCCTCATACCTTAGAGTCCATGATGGCGCTTGGGTCATTTTATGACCTTCATTGGCGCAGGGAAGAGTGCGAGTCGTTAATGTTGCGGGTGTGCGAGCTGAAGGAACAGACTCTCGGAGAGGACCATCCCGACACTATAGTGGCCATTTCTCACCTTGCGTCAACCTATTGCAGCGAAGGTCGTTTTGATGAAGCCGAGAAGTTACAGATACAAATTCTAGAAAGAAGTAAACGAATATGGGGGGAGGAGGATCATCACACCGCGTCAGCCAAAGCCGAGCTTGCGCTAACCTATCGCAACCAAGGTCGTTTCAAGGAGGCTGAGATGCTATATGTCGAAGCAGGAGCAGTGCAACAAAAGACATTGGGAAAGGACCACCCAAACACGATGGTGTCCAGAGCCCAACTCGCGGCAGTTTACTGCTGTCAGGGACGTTTTGGGGAGGCTGAGGGGCTACAAGTCGAAGTGCTGATGCTACGGAAGAAGATTCTTGGAGAGGAGCACCCGATGACCTTAGTATCTATGGGTGAGCTTGTGGAAACTTGGAGGGCCATGAGCCGCTTGGAAGAGGCCGAAGCACTACGACTGGACTTGCTACGGTTGAGAAAGAATATTTTGGGGGAAAAGCCTCCAAATACATTGGGCTCTGAAAAGGAACAAGCACAGGCTTTTGAAATTTTAGACCGCCTGGCAGAGGCAAAGCCACTACAAATCCAGCTACTTCGTAGCCATGCCGAGTGTGTGTGTGTGTGTGTAACG
Source organism: Cercophora samala (assembly GCA_030512305.1). NCBI lineage: Eukaryota > Fungi > Ascomycota > Sordariomycetes > Sordariales > Lasiosphaeriaceae > Cercophora > Cercophora samala. The sequence goes on along the minus strand of JAULSY010000049.1, from coordinate 111,849 downwards.
TTTATTAGCCCTGCCCGGCTTGCCGGGCGTGAAAATACTACTCAGTGGTAGGTGAGGGCTGTGGTAGTATACTGTATAAATACATGATGAATCTACCCAGGGCTATAGGCCACACGTATATACCACTTTCAAGCCTTTGCGTTATCGCGGTGGCAATTAGGCGAGGGCGTCTGAATAGCCCTCTGTTTACCGTGACCCGGCTCCGGTTCCTGGTTAAACGGCTTGTATATACCCTTCCCTATGCTTGTATATGGTGTTTGAGGATGCGTGTACGGGGTTGGTGGATGGTAAAGCTGCTAGCTTGAGATGGCTAAAGGGGGTAGTCGCATCGATTTCGATGGTGCTGGATGCGCGCGTATGCGGAAATATGCGCGTAACATCACTCGTGATCGCGGTCCTTCCCAGGACTATCTTTTTGAGGGTGATAGCCCACCGCGCGAGGTGTTAAAGTCGATTTTTCGTCGTCGTCGATGGCGGTGATTTCGATCGAAAATAGGTGTTTTTGGTGGCTGGTAGTGCCACTAACAGGGCCCGGTGAGGGCTACGGCCAAAAATGGCCTACTTCCCTGGGACCCACTGGTAGGCCATTCATCAGTGGGTGCCAAGAAAAATTTTTTGTCGGGGAAGGTGTAGCCATGCCGAGGAGGCTGCAGATGAGGATAAAACTAGGGCAACCGAAAGTTAGAAGTAGCTGACAGGAAAGGGATTGCATTATGGACTGAAAGATTATGGGAGACGAATAAAATATGACAGGTGTGAAGCGAAAAGCTACTGTATAGAGGTGCCTATAAAATGAAGCTTTGTACCGGAAAGTATCTGTTTGCTGTCTAATTGAGAAGTCTAGAGAGTCTGTTGAGAAAGAATACCGCTAGTTCAACAGTTTGAAAAGGCGTAATAGGCCTTTGTGTGCGTTTGGCGCTTATTAGAACACTTCAATGTCTGTATTTCTCCTCACTTACTTATCACATCTCACTCAGTTACTCATCAATTCATCATTCTCTAACTCACCTCTCTTTCTCTCTCTCTCTCTTCACTCACGTAATAAGCGTTCATGCATGGCCCGCTCTAAATCTCCCTTAAAAACAACGAAACCTTAAACATCTGCACGATTTCCTCACCTTTGTAGCGCGTGTTTAAAACCAACCTAATCATGCCTTCCCCTTTTCCTCTGCAAGCCTTTTACCGCCTCCATACCTAGACGCACCCACGATACCACCCCCAAAATAGGCAGGTGCTATCGACCAGTCACCACTACATGCTGTCTCATGTTTAAAAACACACACACAAACTTTGAGTTTTAATTCTCACTGCATGCATTAGCCCCATGTACCATGTGACTTGCTTTTGAGTGGTGGTGAGTGAGTGAGTGAGATATTGGCTTGCATAGAATCCTGCATAGAAGCCTGAAGGAAGGGTCCTCCTCTCGTGCCTCTCTGCGTGCGTGGTCCTTTTCCCTTGTTTTTTTTTTCTTTCGAAGCGACGGGCGGTAATGTGTGTTTGTGGCACGGAAATATGCGCGTGTTTCAACTTGACGTCGTCACCGCTCAGTAACCTGTGACAGGAAAAAAAAGAAGGGTTTGAAAAAAGAGAACAAATGTGAACATGGAAAATCAAGGTGGTATTTCCCCCCTCTTTTGAACGGTTGAGTTCCATGAGAAATCCCAAGGGTCTAGTTGGCTCACTCGCACTCTTTTATCCCCCCAGGCATTTTTCTACAACAGGCCATGAGGGATCTGCACTCAAGCGCTCTCCCTTTTCCCCACAATGTCAGGTGCAAGCAACCTCAAAGTTTCAATCACCTTTCTTCGTATCCGCATGCACGCACATCCCCCATTCCTCCAGCGGCTACTATAGACAGCAAACCCAATCTTCATCGCTTCGATAACCGGTCCACCCATTCAAATCCTCCTGTAGGTACATCCCACCTCGCACACGCAGGTAAGCGCGCCTACTACCACCGTCCACTTACCGCTATTGACAAGGCCACCAATAACCAACCACCACCACAACCATTCCAATCCTTCCTTCCTTCCTCCCCCCCGACCACCTGGCCTGGCCTGGTCCACATGTGACCCTCCCGCACCGCTTCCGCCCTGCCATGATCTGATCCTTCAACGACACCTCCCTTCCATACGATCCTTGGCGTTTTCTAGAAGCGGCAAAAGAACAACTGTTTCATACACCCCCCCTCCCCCCCCGCCCCCTTCTCCTCCCCATGAACAGCGCCTCTTCCTTACCTCAAACCTCTCTCCACCATTGTATAACCTTACCCGACGCCGGTAATGCCGAAATGGTCAGGTAGGTAGGTAGGTACCTTTACCTACCTTGCCCACCTCATTCGATTGTGAGAGCGAACAAGCAACCAAAGATGATCACGCCTTTCGTCATATCACCATTCAGGTATGTCACAAGCAATGTCATAAAAGAAAAGAGAGAAGAACCAGGATAGTATGTATGTTCCAACAGTCAGATCTGTAATTCAACCAATCTTTCAGCATTTTGATTTGATTTTTGTTTTTGTTTGGTTGTTGTTTTCCCTTTCCATCTTTCATCATCCTTTCTTTTCCTCCCGTTCGAGGCAAAGATTGCGGATGCTACTTTCTCCATCAAGTTATGCAGCTAGGTAATAGGTAGGTAGGTGGGTGTGTGTGTAAATAACAAAGAAATTAAAAAAGACACAAAAATAGGGTATAAGCTTGTGTGCGTTCGAGTGTGTGTGTGTGTGTGTGTATGTGTGTGAAGAAGAGAGAAGAAGACAAAACAAAAATATAAACAATGAAAAGACAAACCACAAAACGGTCAAAAGTCTTCCACCCCTCCATCCATCCATCCTTTCCAACCCTTTTTGAATTCCAACCCATAAAGCCAAAAACTCCGTTGCAATGGTAGATCGTGCATGCATGCTAAACAGAAAGAAAAAAAGAAAGAAAAGATGTCCCCATGCGAAACCCGCTAGGTATACAAGGTAGAAAGAAAAACGCCCAACATCATCGGATAACTGCCATGTCTGTCAACGTGGCCGTGTCATCATCCAGTATTACTTCCATCACAACCCCGAGTAAACACGATCCATCTCTTTGGGGAACCTCTTCTCCATTCCGTCAGGCATCTGCCACCGCAGCATCACACCTTCTTTCGTCTCCGATTCAAAGACCCTCGTGCCCTGGATCTCAACTCCTTCTTGTCCCACGCGGCCTAGGTTACCCATCCAATCTCGGAGACTAATGAGCCTCTCCAGCCGGTGATCCATCGCCATGCAGTGAACTTTGGCATCCTCCCAGGTTGTCCCGAGCACTTCCAACACGCTTCTTGCCACAGCAAATTTGTCGATCAATCCCGGCAGTTCGGATGCATAGCCACTCGAAGAGAGAACGTCGATTGCCTCGAGAATTCCGGTGCTGATGAACGGGGGCGGGGTGATGACCTGTGCCTGCGCCACTGCCACTGCCACCTGGAGGAGTTTTGCAGCGTGTTCCTTCGACAGGTGGGCAAAATCGTGGGCTGTAGCGTGCCGTAAAGCCCGCAGGGATACATGCCGATGGATCTTCACTCTCGTCAGGTGATGGATGGCATGCAGAAGAATGAACGGGCCCTGGTCTTCAGGTGAAGCTGTTTCCATCCTCGCGGGCAAGAACCATAGCCTTGTTGGCAGAGAAGACTCCCAAGCATCGAGAAGGGCGATAGTTTGACGGTAGAAATCATCAAAACCAAGGTCGTAGAGCTCCCCCCGACGTGATGACCTGTTGATAAATGTCATGACATCGCTCCAGATGACTGTGATCTGAACCAGATAGGACATGATTCCAGCCCCAGTTGATTCGGATATCGGCCGTAACATCGGGTCAAAATCGGGCGCCCTCGCATGAAGGTTCGTAATATCTGCCGCAGGAAGCCGGAGAAAGATGTCGTCCTTGTTGATAGTGACCGGTCGAGTTGGGAATGTCCCACTAAGCCGCTCCATCAGGAAACAAGACCAAAACGTTCTTCTCCGGCACTCGGCATATTCTTCCATCGTTAAGCCCCAAGGGAATGGCGCCAAAGCATTCTCTTCCGATTTGTCAAGCTCCACATTCAACTGCAGGCACATCGCTGCGGAAATGGCTCCACTCAACATGTCGTTCCCGTCGGTCTGTCTCGAAACAGCGAGGTAGTACATGGCGAGGGCAAGTCTTGCTTGAACAAGCTGGAGTGACGGATGTGTGTGTTCTGAGGCGTATCGAGCCACCTGGGCGTACTCGTGCGCAACGCTCCTCGATCCGGCTTGCGATAGGACGGCGCCGATAGCGAGGATGCTATACACGAGCATCAGGTCTTCTGGTGATTTTCTGTGAGCGCTGTTCTGAACCCATGTGAAGAAGGATGGTTTCGGAGGGAGGAAGCCAAGTGCTGCGCTCTCCGTCTGTACGAAGACGGAGGCAATGGTGCTAGTCACAGATTCAGGATCGGACACATACGGGTCTGTTTGCCACGCTCTGCACAAGATGTCCTCGTGGATGCGAGGGAGCGTTTCTGGCTGCCGCCATGGGAGGGATTGACGGGAAGTATCAGGCATTGGAGCCATTGGGGACCGGACGCCGGTGGTTGGGCTGTAGTGGTCATAGCCGATTCGAATACGCTTCGCAGGTGCCGAGGTGGGCATGTCGGGGCTTGGGTGTCGGAGCGTCGTTCTGGGCGAGACAGAACCGCTCGAGTGGCTGCCCGGACGTGTGTAGTCGGTAGGGGGTCTGATCAAACCTCCAAGTCTCCGTGTGTCTTCCGACTCAGCAGGAGGCGTAGACGGAGAGGAAGCATTGTGACCACCTCGAGGCCTAACCAAACTTTAGCATAAGAAAAAGGCAGGCTTATACAACATGCAAAACAAACAAAATACAAGAAAAAAACAGGCTTCTAGACTCACGCATTCTTGAACTTGCAGACGCGGCCAAACTTTTCGCACTGGACACACCGCGGATAATCGGGATCGCACTTGATCTTCTTCTCACGGCAAGTAACACAGGCAATGGCGAGCCTTTTCCTGGGCTTGCCAGCCTTGGTAACTCCCCAGTGAGCATTCACTTGCTCTCCGTCAATCACCGTCTTGCAATGGCTTCCATCATCGTAAAAGTAGCACATTCCTTCCCCAGGCACCTCGGCAGCCCTGACGAACCGCGGCAGAAAGTGTGTCCCTGTCCAAATCTTGGGACCCAGTCCATCCTTCGCCGGAGCTCCTTCGGATGGGGTGCTGCTGGTTGGTGTGGCCGGAAGATTGTGCGATGGCGTCTGCGGTGTCAGTTGTTCCCGATATTCGATTTGCCTTCCCTCATCACGACTTGTCCCTGAAAGGTGAGTGGGGTATCTCTCTGCTGTCGGCCTGTAGATCGGTTCTCCGCGGCTGCCGAGCGAGTATTCTCTGCTGGCCTCATGCTGCGCTGACCATTGTCCTCCTGAAGGGTACTCAGGTCGGCTATCCGGTCTCTGTTGCTGCTCTTCTCGTGGATGAGGCGAAAGGGGTCCAGGGAACACTCGGGAGAGCGCAGGAATCTGAGGACGGTCCTGATACCTCGGATCCAGTACACTTCGCGGCTGTGATGCAGTGGATGTTGTCGATGGTGGAAAGTAGGATGACGAAGAGAATGGTCTGTCTGAATTTGGAACAGAGCTAGGAGGTCGATCTAATGGCGAGGTGGCTGAATAGGAGCCAGGCCGGTCCGAAAGAGGAGAGTGAAACGACCGAATATGTGTTGGTGGCCCAAAGATGCTGCTCAAGGATGGAAGCTGTTGCCGTGGTGCAGTCTGATCAGATCCCACATCCCTGCGCTCTTCTGGGCCTTTGATAGACGACGACGACGACGGCATGTCGTTTGCCTTGACGGCCGGATCATAGTGTGACATGGGAGGGGAGAGAGGAGCAGGCGGGTTCCAAGACCTCTCCTCGGACTGTCTTGAACAATAAGAGGTTGAGTCTGGTGTGAGCACCTCGGGTGGGGTGTTTGGGTTGGCCGCACGGAATCGAGGTTCGAGACAGGATGCAATCCCCATTGAGAGATATGTTGAAGGGTGGACCTGCGTGTAGTTGTATTCTATGACCGTGCCTATGTCCGTGTCATGTCACACTTTTAAGTGAAGGCCTATGGAAGGGAGTGTACGTCCGAGCTGGTGACACCCAATACAGTGTGAGTGTGAGTGTGTGTGTATGTGCGTGTGTGGTGAGGGCAAGGTGTTGTAGATGGTGGTTCGTTCGCAGTAGTGGGACAAAGAAGGGTCGAAGGGGGCCGGCAGCTAGATATTCACCGGGTAAAGGTGTACAGGGGCGGCGCAGTCAACTCACGACCGCCTATTCAGATGGGCACGCCAAGCTCCAGCAGGAGGAGGGCACCGATCCCGGATAATTGAACGAACAATTACTGCGAGGCAGAAGAAGGCAGACCAGATAGGCCAGGTGCAGCAAGCAATGTACGAGATACAGGGTTGTTGTGCGTCCGGGACAGTCTCGTTCTCACTCTTTGCTGGCCTTGCTCTTGGTGTTGCTGTCGGTCCAGGTCGACTGTTGTCTCCTGTTGCTGAAGCCGGGGAGGAAGAAGGGAGGGTAGGAGTGAACGGACGGGACGCTCGGGGGGCGGGCTGGTAGGGGGGAGACCACTACTATTATGTGCAGCCAGACTAGACTCGATATTGTTTATATGCAGGCTAGTGCAGCGAGCAAGAAATCCAGACGGACGTTTTGTCGGCGGCACTCTAAAGCCAGACGCCGCAGGATACACCGAGGTAACGGCAGGTGGACGAGAGGCAAGTTGGAAGGTGGACGGCAAGGCGCTGGGGAAGAGAAGCAGAACCGGGGGCCAAGAAGAAAGAAAACAAGAAGATGGGACGGGCGCCCAGTGCTTTGTATGTTTATCGAGCAAAGTTATTATACGGAGCTTGGAGGGGATTAGTGCAGGTCAGCTCGCAGCTCGGGCCGGTGGATGATGTTTTTTGTTCAAATGTCTCCAGGAAGCGCCCACACAGATACCCACCCTGGTGGGCCAGCCAGACCACTGGGGGGGGGGGGACCCCGTCTCCAGCAAACCGCTAGCTCCAAGCCCATGGCTTTCGGCAGTGCGGCATGGCGTTGCGCTCTCTCTTCTCTTTCTGATTCTTTGCCAGCAACAAGCGATGCATATGGTGGCCCAGCAGGTGCGAGATGAGCAGTGAGACAGGTACCCTGAAATATGCAACGGCGGCGCTCAAAAGGGAAATCATATGGAATCCACGAAACTGCCAATGGCTCGTGGCTCGTGGCTCGTGGAAAAGAGACAACCGTCATCAGCGAGACACATTTATTACATGGGGGCCCTTCCTGCTGGTGGCTCCCCGGATGAGAGTGAAGGGGGGGAGGGGTGGGTCGATGGTGGAGGAAGCGGAGGGGCGTGTGAGGAGAAGGGAGGAGAACGGTGGTTTTGTATAAGCCGGCATGGCAAGGGTGTCCCTCTGACGCTGGGCCTGGGCGACGCCTGTGCTTGGCTCTGGTGGTGAGGCATCTCACCACACAAGCGGCGAAGCGATGTGCGATGATGGATGGCTACCACGAGGCAAAAGAGGGTTCGGGAAGATAAGAAGGGAGAAGTGTGTGATGGACCGGGAGTGCCAGCAAGGGACAGGGACAGGGGCTCCAGGCAGGCCCGCCGCTGATGGCAGTCGCCAAGAGTTGTCGAGAGAGCAGGGGAATGGCCTCACCCACCAGACGGGCACCAGACCAGGAACAATGTCTCCTCACGGCGGAGTCTGGCCGGAAAGCATTGGAGAATGATGCAGCTTGGGGTCTCTTGGTGTGGTCTTGGCTAGCCGGATGCTGATGGTCACGGTGGTGAAGCATCAAGTGCGAGAGTGATGACTGAAGTATAGGTAATTAGGTAGGTATTCAGCAGGAGAACCGTTGGAGACATTCAGGACGTACACCACCACCCCCCTTTCAGCTTGGTCGGCCAGCCGTTCCGCGCGTTGTTCTGGAACTCGTTCTGCCACCGACGCGAGGGAACCACGCGGCGCAGGGCGACCCGCGAGTGCAACGCTGTCTTGGGACGGAGGGTGGAAGGCTGACAGAGAGAAGAAACAGGCGAGTGACTTGCCTGAAGGAGAGGGCGTGGCCAGCCAACGAGGGTTGCAGTGAGGTACCCGCTTCTGCTGTCGGCACCGCTGATGGGACATAAGGGCAAAAAAGACACAAAAGGCGTGTCATTCGAATCGAGTAATTGTAAGTAGTATGTTAAAAAAGAAGCGGATCTCCCATCTCATCGGATCTCGTAATATCGGGAAACAAAACGGGGGCCCGTCCGATCCACGCCGGCACCGCAGCACAGTCCAGTGCTTGTCTTGCCTTCCTTGCTGTCGTCGCTGGCGATGCCGCAACGAGCAGGAGGTGGACGTGGAGACAGGGGAGCCGTTGCTGGGAAATTTAGGCGGGGCTCGGCAGGTGGGTGCGTTGTGGGTGCCTTTGTGGATGCGGTGGGCCAGGCATTGACAACACGGGAAACTGCAAACTGGCAATTCCATCGGCATGAATTGCTCCTTCCTCTTTGTTGACTCTTGCAGTACTTCGTAGCCAAATTATTATATTGACCTTGGAAGAAAATTCTTCACCTCATCACCTTCTCTCCTTCCTGTCTGTCTCTCCCAAGCTCTCGTTACCAGACAGTCTTATATAAACCAGCTACCACCTCACCTCCTGCGTATCAACAAGCGAGGCAAAGAACGAAACAGCGAGGGCCCGGAGATTGTCAAGATCCCAACGCCAGATCCCGGCGTATCTGGCTCAAAAGCCGGACGTCGGATCCATGCCGTCTCCATCGCCCGCCGTCCCGTGCGAGGATCCCCGTGGCATCACGGTTTCCCCGCTCGTGTCATGAGTGCCGGCTTCTTATGATGGACATGATAATGTGCAGATTTATTATACTGTAATAGCAGATATACCGTACGGTATCTCTTCTGATTGCGTGCGCGCTAGACACCTACTGTGTATAACCCTGCACAGCATGTAATAGCAAGTGCCTGATAAGGACGGGCTCGGCATCGAGGTCGTTAGCTCCATCCCAGTCCCCTGGGATCTGATGGGTGGAACTCTGGAAGTGCACACAGGCAGGCACACGCAGCGAGCCGCCTGTAACAGTGTCTGTTCTTCGTCTGATCCCTGTGACCAACAACTCGCCTCAACTGCTGTCCCATCATCTCATGCCATGCCATCCCATCTCATCTCATCTCGTCTCTGCCTCTGCATCCAGGCGGGGGAGACGCACGGAACTTCCTTCTACCCTACACTATAGGTAATGACGCCGGCCGCATGAAGGATCGCTGGTTCGTGCGGGACTTGCGTAGCGCCGATTCCGCAGACGCCATCCCGTTTCGTCCGGTCCGCCCTCGCCAGTCAGCAGACGCCATCTCTCCCCAATCTCCAGTCGCTAGCGGTCTCTGGCGCGCCACCGTTGGCTGATACCGGCTGCGGGTGCCGCCAGGAGCAGCAGCAGCATCATCCGGCTGATTTTGCGATTCCCGATCAGCCCAGCCACTCGTCGACGACAAGCCGTGATGCCTCGTCCTCGTGCAGTTGCCAAGCCTGCGGTTGCGAGGTGCAGGAGCTGAGGTACTTCAACAAATCATCAAGACATTGGAAACAACACACACGGTAGACTGTCCAACAGCCGAGCTTGACGCACGTGGAACACCACGGTTCTGCATCACCACCTCCTGGTTGGCTGGCTCTTTTGTTCCAACCAGCTCCGCACTTTCCCCGCCCGCTTTTTCTCCGATGCATGTCTCGAAGACAACAACCGGCCAGATGTTGCCAGGCAGAGGCAGAGCAGGTCTCTCCTCGCGGGCACGTTCCGGGCTCTCTGTCGACCCCACCGGTCAGCCCATTCTCGTGCTCAGCGGGGAGCACTTGTGGATATGCCGCACTGTTGGCTCTGCTCTGCTCTGCTCTGCTCTCCTCGTCAACGTCCCGAGCCAGCGTGGGCAGAGGAAGCATGCCGGTGTGGTGGCAGACAATCATGCTAGGACCTGACAACCGGCATGCGACTTCCTGTGTTCCTGGAGCCGGGCGCAACATTGTGTGTGCAGGCCTTGACGAGTCAATATATTGACTTGGTATATTATGCCGCACGGTATCCAGAAGACCAACGGCGCCAGGCGGGTCCAACCGCCGCACTGCGCCGGCCTGCGAAGGAGATCTGCCGAGGTGGCCGTTTCTTCGTCAGGACGGTACTCCGTAGTGTAGTTTTTCTGACTGGCCAATGACAACAAGCCCTTCGTACACCTTGCCAGATGCAAGTGCACTCGGAAAACAAAGGACATCGACCGAGGTGAGCTCTTCACCCGTTTTCCCTTTTGTTACCCCTATCTGCTTCCTCTTTTCTTTTGGAAACCGCCGCCACGCAGACAAATTTCCTCGCTGCTGGAAAGGGCCGCCTGCATGAAACTATCTGGACGCTCGGGAGTTACATTGACTGGCACATGGCAAAAGAGAATTCCTTCTTCCAAAAATCATTCGATGTGACACCGGCCTCGCCCCAAGCTTCAACAAACAAGAAAAACCGGCTTGTGTTCCCCTCTCTTCCCAAGAGCCGGCAACGTAGCCCGAAATCCCACTCCACTACCGGTACCAACAGTCAGATACCAAGCGCACCAAAGATGAAAAGGATGCCAAGCGCCCATCAACATTCCCAACAGGGTAAGCAGCTCCGCGCTCCATTCGAACCAACGAAATCACCCACTGACGAGAGGACGAGGGTCAGAGGAGGACCCTGAACCAAGCAAAAAGGTAACCCAAGATAAAAATAAGGGGGGCTAGCAAAACCCATATTCCTGGAGTCTGGAAGCGAAAACGATCACTCCAGGCCGGGAATGAAGCACGGACAGTATCTTCTATCCAATCTGAAGTGAGGCAGATGGACACTCAGAAGACTCATATTACCAGCGTCATCAAAGAAATTCCACCAATTCCGAATCGTGATCATGTCTCACGGAATCTCAGCCATCGGAAAAATAATACCACACACCTGTGCGCCCCCGCCATTTTCCACTTGCCAACAGTTCGGTTCACAGGGCTGAAGCGCTGATATCATCTCCCTGACCCTCTCTCTCACACACACACACACACAGATCCAACACCCAACACCCGATAGCCACACACACACACACACTGCGACATTTTTTACTGGGCGGAGCGGCTATCTGATCTGATGGATGGGATTTTCAAAAACCCCCCAACAGCCCAAATGCTGTGAGACGTGAGATATCCATACCACACATAACTCCCTGTCTGCATCATCCGACGTTCTCGTCTGGGGGAAAAAGCCACAGTAGGCAGGTAAATGTCTCGGGATCGGAAGGCTTGCAAACCTCCTTTTTTTTCCACTTCAAAGTAAAGGCTTATGGTCTGTGAGGCGTTTTGATCATGAGATCGGTTCGGGCAGAGAGGACAGACATATGTATTTTCATATCGCACAGGGAAGTGATGATCCCGCTATACAACTAACTCGTAGTGGGCAAGGCTACTCAACAAGGCGTATTTCGTTTTTGAGCCGACCGAATTTATATTGCGCAGCTAGGTGGTTTTCGGCTGCCTTCTTCTTTTGGTTGTGTTGAAGAGAGAGCTTGCCCATGGGTATTTACTTTATGTGATGTCGGCAGCTCACCTGCTGTTAAGTGTCTAGTCCAACTTTCACATGCTTACCTCTCTCTGGCTGCTCAGACGAGTACTATTTCCAAAAGCTCGATGAGAAATGCGACTGTGAAGAAGAAGAAGAAAAACAGTATAATGGAAAAGTTGAGAAAAAGGGAACCCCCCCCCTCCCCCCGCGCCTCCTCGGCTTCGGGTTGTCATCCTGCTGTGTAACCTTTGTCAAAGAAAGACAAGAGACACACACCCACACCCACACATCAACAACCCTCACAAGGCAGAGACAACATCGGCAAGACACACATCGGAGAGTTTTTTGTTTTGTTTTATTTTTCGAGACATTCTTGTTGAATGACAGGTATAGTTGCATTGCGGCGTGCTACCTATAGTGACATACATGCATAGCAGCTGCTATATGTAAGAAGTATATTAACACACACAGTGTCTCACTACCTAGCTTGTCCCAAAGTAGGTAGGTAGGGAAGGGAGTCGAGGTCCATTCGGCAGTCGCCAGCAAAGTGCCTACCTACTTATTAGTGATGCGGTCGATTCTCCCATAACGCCTTATGGGGATAATGTAATCGGCGTGCATATACACCACCGTTTTTTATTGTATTTAACTTATGATGAGAGAGGCTCTTGTGGCCCTCTGACAAGTAAGTACCCAAACAATTCAGTCAGATTGTCAGATCATTCACTGATGCCAACCAAGAATTTCCCAAAACCCATCAAGACGACGGGAAACCAGAACGTGGTGTTGCGGGTGGTGCGCAAGAATCTCAACATCACCCACGCATCCACCCCGGTCCGTCGCCGCACCAGCTTTCGCTAGCCTGTTGTTCCCCGACCCTGATGTCGTGATATTACCGAAAAATCGTAACCGGAAATTTATTTTCCACAGGACTACACCTTGCAACCTCGACAAGACCAGGGCACATCCCAGCCAGGCACCCAAATAGAAACAAAAAGAGAGAGAGGCAAAACACATGGTAACCTGGCTCACCTGGTTACAAAAACCCCGAAAAATAACGTCGCACTTTGCCCAAAGCCGATGCTACACTGACGGTCAGTTTATCAAAACTGAATGTTTCTGAGCGGACAGGAATATGTGTGAGCTGTTTTTTCCTTCCAGAAACATTCCACAACCACACCTGAAGGTCTGTGTGTCATTTTCTTTTTGGAGATTTCCCTTCGGCGAAAGTACGGAGAGATGTCATGGAAATGTGTAAAAAAGGGGAGGGGTCCGAGATCATTCGTTTGGCAATTCATTGCCTGGTCTAGTTCAAACTTCAAGGGAAAAAATCACCTTGCGAACTGGCTCTCAGTGTCGCATTCAAGAATGAGCGGTGCCCTGGCTGATGCACCACACCGATGTCAGTGACGGGCGAAGACGCAGACGCACGTCCACTGCGCAAAGGGGGCTCTTGATACAATACGGTGTGGAAAGAGAGTTATGCCCTGATCAGGAGCAAGGTGTGCTTGACCGAGGTCCACAGCACGAGTTGACCGAAAACCCATCCCCACTCGCTGGAACGGCGACGATGACGTTGAAAAGACAGACGCAGTCTGGTGGCGGCGGTATCGTCAAACATGTTGTTCCTGGAGAGCCGATAGGATAGGCTCGCCTCGGGTGTGGTGGATGTTCTCTGGGCTTGAAGAAAGGCTTTGCCGTTCACGGAACTTCGTGCAGATGCGTTGGATCGTCTTCCTTGTTGAGCCTTTTGCCCCCTGTCTCAACCTCCTTTTCTTTCTCTGAGGAATATCTGATGCAACCACGTCGGTTAGAGAAATGTGGACAGACAGATAGCCTGTGCCGCCGAGGTGCAGACGGGGTGCTGTAGGGGAGGTTTGGAATTCTCTAGAAGGTGACGACCCGGCCGCAAAACTGGCCGGTCTTTTCGTTGCTCATCTCTGCACCGCTGATTGTGCCGTGATACTACGTGTAGGGCTCTGGCCAAGGTGCAACACCGGCGTATATCCGCGTTACGGTGGTGATGGATCACAAGGTGAGAAGTGGAATCCCCATGGGTAGCCGCGGTCTTGGCGGGATGGCGGAGTTTGGAGATTGATCGGGAGTTGCTTGTTCGGCCCTTTGTGCCCACTCTTGGATTTGCCCGTTGCTCCCCGTTGCTCACCCTTGAACAGTCTGGGGAAAGCGAGGATCCAGTCTGGCACTCTGGGTGGGCGCTGTGGTGGAGCAACAGACGACAAATGCCGCCGAGAAGTACCGTCCCATTGCCAACACCTCCGACCACCGCAAAGCCTCTTGTTTCGATATTGTTGAGGACTTCGACGTAGGCGAGACAAGGCTGCCTGTGTTATGATGCGTTGTGTGTGCATATGGCAGACGCAGATGCAGTGATGCGGCAACAACCTCGCCTCCAGGTACACGACCTCGACCTCGACAGACTGGCTGTTCGGTACAGATCAAGACAGAAACACATGCCGGATCAAGGAGGGTGTGCCAAGAGACGGATCTTGTATCCCTCCACTATCCAACCAAACCCTCAGCCTCTTTTGGATTTGACCAGGCAAAAACGCCGTCCTTCAGAGAAGGCAGATACATGCATCTCATTCACCTCAAACTTACCGGGTCACTTGTGGTGCTGACTGACTATGTCATCCTCTTCGTGTTGCCATGCGGCGGCGTGTCATGCAATCCCACGTTTGGCCAGTGGTTCTGTGTATGTGTGTGTGTGCTAGCTGGCATGCTGGATCGCTCTGAAGTGAGATCCGCCAGACATAAAGAGGCCTCGGAATCACGGGCTGATGGTTCTAACTACCTGATGCAGTCTGTGTTGACTTCGTCAGATAATCACCTAGCTCCTTGTTGCTCCTGCCCACCGACACCTCTAGTGTCGTCGTAAAGAGTCTACTAGGTACCTGCCGTCGTCTGCAAAGTAACATTTCTGCCCCATGTGGGTTGACGAGAGGTTGCATCTTTCTAATAGTCTCAATCAATGTCGAACAGACCCCCAATATACAGCCAGATGGTAATATAAGTCAGCATCATGCATCGGGCTCCTGCTTCCAATAATGGGCAGGGAAGCCGTGCTAAGATCGACCGATATGTCGTGGACTTGGGTCCTTTGCTGTGCTGTACATACATACACGCACGATGGCCGATATGGATGCTCGTTGCCGCTGAGAAGACACATGTGGGCGTCTGATATCACAGACTGTCGTCGGATGATGTGCTCTGTCACTCCTGCTCTGTCTCAGACCATTCAGCTGAACGAGGGCTGGTGCATCTCTGCTGACTCGACTGCCGAACCCCCGCGGGACCCCGGAGTGGGTATGAACATGATTCTTTCCAATCACAGAGAAAACAAAAGGCATGGCACTTGTCTTGGTTCGCCCGCCGTGGTTGACCCCCCGGCGCGGCGCAACGCACGGAGCAAGCCCAGCACGCCGAGACAGCACACAAACCAGGCCCCCCGGAAGCGTTGCGTTGAGACTTCCCGGGGGCTGCGGCTTGGCAAGCAAGGGTTGTTCATCGTCTGGCCTTCTAGAATTACGATTTTGGGACAAGACACGCGAGGTGTCTCTGGCTTTCCTTTTCTTGACGCGAACACGGCGTGGCTTGTTGCTGCTGCGAGGGCGTCAAGGTTTTGCTTTTTGCTGTCCAGCTTCCGCTTCGGGGAGAAGTTCCGTACGAGCGCACTCCTACTTTTCCGAGTTGCAATTATTAGTCGTGTTATTAGTGTACAACAAGTGGGAGTCGGTGGTGGCGGCATTTGCATCCAACCTCTTGGCTTGTGAGCATTCTGGACCAGCCAGAGATGGTAGAGTTTGCGTCCGGATACGAGGGGCTGAGAAAGCACTGTTGCGCTGCAGACACCACGGCACCACGAGCCCCGATGGACGCAGCATTGGCCGGATGAGTTTGCGGAGCGGGAAGATGGTGCCGACGGTAATGCAGTGGGAGATCGCCGTTGCCAATGCCGCGGTTTGGCGTGTTGATCAACAGGTTGTTTTTGTTCGTTGCGAGCTTGGTCGACGAATGAGGTGAGCCTGGAGCCGAGTGCAACACATGGTCGGAATGGTGTACCATCGCCTGGGTTTTTGGTTGGGGTTTGGACGCACTCGCACACTGGATTCGAGGTGTCATCTTCGCCTGCTGACTTGTTGAGTGTGTGCTGTCTGGTGATGATGATGCATAATGCCCTGATTGATGGCAGCCCCTTTGGGCAAATGCCGCAGCATGCCACACATATCTGTCAGACGGAGCAACATCTCGACGTTCCAAGGTTACCTGTACGCTGCTGGAATAGTGAAAAAGAGGCGATAACCAGCCGCCTCGCCGCCATCGACAAAAAGCGAAACGGCAGCTAGGCTCAATGTGTCCAGAGGCGCAGCCTATTTTTAGGACCCGATACACCACTGCTCCATCCAGATGAACACCGATTTCGAGTCTGATCTGGTCCGTGTGCTGTGCAACGCTGAAAGCTCGCCTTGGGCCCAATCAGCAGCTGGACGGAGCTTCCATGGGTGTTGGAACGATGGCCCGAGAGCACTTCCAAGCAATTGTCTGTATCCGTAACCTCACCACCCTCTGGCATGACGTAGAAGAACCCATAGACATCGGCATGGTCTTGTTGGTTCAGGTCGGCGACCCAACCTCATGAACCAAAGAACCATCAACCCAAACAAGAGGGTGAACCAGACGATCGAGACCTCGAGACCCTGGCCAAGACATCATCATCGGCTGTCTGTGTCCGGAGGCGTAGTGTAATTTCGCGGCTCTTCACCCCCCCCCCTCCCTCGGTTCGACAACGACTCGTCCCCTCGTTTTTGCGCGGGTGCCGCAATCCTCTCCCGCCCACCGTGACGATGGGTCGATGGGTTGCGAGCGGCATAGTAAATTGACAGCTCATTGCTGCTCCGGTAACAAATCACGTTGCTTGTGCCTCGTGCGTGGCCGTTCCAACGTCTTCCGCCATGGCCATGATGCACCGGGCAATATCGAAACGGCAATTAGCCTGTGTTCGCATGGCTGCCAGAGATGTGACCAGGTCAGCTCTAGCCTGCTGAGAGAGTGCCCTCCAGTGCCCTACCAGCTCTCGCCTCGGCAGGGATATTGCGCCGCATCATGCATCGTTCTCGGCATTGCGCTCCGTGAAGGTGAGAAGAAGAGGAGGGGCTGGACAGGGAATGCGGCACGGCCCCAGCTTAACGGTCTGACCCCCCCTTGGCCCTGCGAGTTGTCTTCTCTTCCCCACCTCTAAATGCTCCTTGGCTTCCATCCGTGCCTATCATCACGTCTTCCCTTTTCGTCCAACTCCAACTCCAGGCAAATTCCCACCGACCTTTTCCCACGGCACTTGCAGCCTTCGTTCCGCATCCTGTGGTGCAACTTTGGGGCTGCTTGCTTTGCCCGGACAGGTCCTCCTCGTCCATGGATGGGATGGTGGGCTAGGTATGCGAGAGGGACGCATCATTGGAACTTTGTGAGGCAGAAAAGCGGGGGAGGGAGCACACCGTTCCCTGACTTCTGTAAACTCCAAGCTACCCGTGCTGCATGAGCAATACCGATGCAATTTCCTCCTGCAGTCGTTAGAACCATAGCCGGATTCATATGCGTGACAGGAGGACCAGCTCCGATAGGGGACAATCGGACGAACTCGGATTCCTGCAGGGTCGGCTGGCTGATATCAGATGAATTAACCACCATCTTTTGTTGCTCACGGCTTCGCGAGTCCGCCGCCGCACCGAGAGAATGCATTCCTCCACGAGGTGAAAGGTTACGTTCAAGGGCCCCCAATCTTCAGCCCGACGAACAGGATATCCTGAAAGCTAGATCTGCCGCTCCGGGTCGCCATTGCATCTTGCCCAGGCTCTAATTAAAGATCCTGAGCCGTCCCCCGGGTTGGGGGGAAACCATTAGCATCGCTATTACAACCAGGTGGTAAGTATACATCCAATCCGGCCTGTGTCCCTCCCCACCTTATCTAATAGTGACAACGGGCGTCCAGAGATGAAATAAGTGATGACATAGTCGAGCTGAGCTCACCAAGGCGAACTCCGGATGCAGCATGTGGCATCTTGCAGAGTTGTACCGGGACTTTTCCACGGTATGTGACATGGTTGTCTCTATTCCTCTGAAGCTCTGTTGCAAGGTAAAGGGAGAGAGAATACGGAGGAAGCGTGCAAACATGCATCCTGAGCTTTGACAAGCGATGTACTGTTACCGCCGGCAAGAGAACAGCAGATCTTGACGGGGAGATGGGCGCCTTGCTGGTGAGATACCCTCATTGTGAGCCTCCGCATCTTCGTCCATGATAACATGCCCCAATCTCGGCAGCATGCATGCATACAAGCCAATACCTTCCGACATTGTCTTGTCGTAGGTACTAGGTATTGTGATATGCGAGCGTGCCAACACTAGAAGCGTTCCCGGTTTGGTAAGAATATGGATCGTTATGCAATATGTCTCCGCTCCGGCTTGTCAACCGGCGCTGGCAGCCGGAGTAGCACTATGAGTGGAAAGTGAGCTGAAAATAGTCGCCAATGACAAGCGGCCATGGAGGCCCTTCGTCGGCACCTCGCCAGGAACCAGTCGAGGGACAGAATCCGCGCTCGAATCGCCCATACACAAACAGCCTTTTGTGCCATATGCCAAGTCAAATGAACCGGTTCAACATATCCGGGCCGATCCCGGATGGCTATTGGTATAGCCAGACTTCGACGACGATTTGCCTGAGCACATAAGCGGACTATAGAGGTTCGGCAAAAAGTAGCAGCCTTGATGACGGGTGCTCCGCGCCGTCGAGACCGCGCCGGGGGACCCGATTACCGACCTCCGTCCGCGAATTCACCGTCGGACCAACCACGCAGTGAACTTTTGACCCGGGGCGCTTGCGTATTGCCCCAAAAAACACCGAAAAAAGTTGCTGTCTGACAAGTTAACAGCGACTGCGGCGGTTTGTCTTGCTGCCAGGAATGATGCCCCAACTACTTCAGCCGCGGAAAGGCGCCGAGCGAGGTCCGAAATGACCCAGTAAACCAGGCTTGATGCAGGCGCCTCGTCCGTGGTAAGGCCGGGCTCTGGATGAGCATCGACTTACAATCCCCCAGGCTCTCTCGAGGCTAGCGGCGTTGAGACGGGGAGCATATAAGCTTACTCGCAAAAGTTGGGTCTCACCAACACCACACCCTTCTCTGTGCCAAGATGGTTGGGGGCTGGTGCCGGCCATGTGGTTTGCAAACCCTCCGAGTTGGTGACGCCAAACACCACCCGGCATTTGCCAAACGGCAGTGGTACGCCGCACCTTTTTGACACCCATCCTCTCTGTTGATGGCGTGGGTCAATGGCTACTGCGAACTGGCAGCAAATTTGAACGTTAGTGCCAGGAGGGCAAGCTCTCCAACAGTAATCGCCGACTCTTCTGCAACATGGTGGCAAAGTCTTGAAAGGATGGTGAGGAGCTGAGCCTATTTGACGCTTCGCGACCCCAAACGCTTCATGTGATGAGGGAAATGCGGGCGGGGCGGTTAGTTCTCCGTGCTGTGTCGTTGACTAACTGTCCGCCTGGCATGCCCTTTCCAGTTGTTCGTGCATGACAACTCATACCATGAGGCAGCGCACATACTCACCGAACTCCTATGATACGACTAGCCGAACTGTTGGAAGAGTCGTTGCAGGGATGGTACAGGTGTACACTGGTTCGAGCAGAGGGCAACCCTATGAAGAGGACGTGACAGGAGAGTTATTTGTTTGCGGGCCTCCTGGCATGTATTCAGTGGTCTGACGGTCCTGAGGTGCTGGTGTTTCGATCATTTTATAGATTCGTAAGCCTGCGCAGGTAGGTTTTCTCTCCTCTCTCGTCAGTGGCACATGTGTATTTGTGTTGTGATTTCTGATGGCTCGGTAATCGGAAATTCAGGCAGCCAACATCCTAGGTCATTGATGCGGAGGGCTCTGCGGTTCATGTTGGCACCGGTTCGGTGGGGGGACACCTCGTCTTGGGCTTCGCTGCGGCAGAAATGGATATGTGCCGTTCCTTTAAGAGGCGGTGATCGGGCCTCATTTGACTGCTGGAGTGCCGTCCTTTGCTCCGAGTCCTGGAAATCACTGACGGCCGCCAGGCAGAAAGACCTGTTGACCTAGGTACCATATAGCAGTATCACGCATGTCCGGTGTGAGGCTCGAGTAAGGATCCGAGCTGCCAACTAGTTCGGTCTTGGGGCTTCTGATAACATGTCAGCAGATTGCAGCAGGTAGAGGATGGGGGTTTGCATAAGATGTACCTACCTGTATCAGGTATCATGTCTTTTGCCCATGACTGGCCGCCCCCGACACTGCCATTATCTGGTTCAGATCATCATCTAGTCTCTGTATTTAGTGCTTCCATGTCACCGAGAAGGCTGCATACCAGTCTTGTCAGTGGAATATGGGGCGAGGTGTGTCGGCCATAGTGAGCCAGGCAGGAAGGGCTGGAGATCGAAGTCAGACAGCGAATGTAAAAGGCAAGAGGTATTTCCAGATGAAAGTTTTTGGGGTTCGGCTCACTAGGTAACTTGATGTCAAGGAAAGAGCGATGAAGGTTATTGATGATGGATGGATGGATGTTGATAGACGCTGGCAGCTGGCAGACAGCTGTTCCGGGCGGCTCTGGAGATGGTGGGTCAGGGCGTCGCGTGTGCGCTGTTGGGACTCCGTAATTCTGGATCCATTTGGGCCGGATTTTGGACCGTGTTTGGCTTCTGGCTTTCGGCGTTGGACCCTGCCGGCCTCTAGACCGGGTCCGAAAATTTGCAATTGGATGATCGCGTCTCCTATTTTCTTCATTCTATCTTTGGTCCTTTGCTGGGACAACAGGGCTGTTCATCCGGAATGGCATGCGTGTGAAAGAAAGAAACAGCACCTACCCGACCGCAATTCTTATCCCGGCCACTCCCTACGAGCCCGCCGTCCCTACAACCTACAATTTACCCATTGCGACAGCGCACAGCAGACGCCTCCGTGTCCCTTCGAACGTCCTTGCTTCCTCCTCCTCGTCGAATATAATATCCATACCGCCCCCGCCCTCCCCTAATAATAGCAACACTCGCCAGCGAAGGGAACAGTGTCAAGCAACATGAGCTGGTTAACCTCCTTGTCGGGGTATCTGACCCCGGCCTTCCTCGTCCTGTCGCCGCTGCTCTCGTACAGTGACCAGGCCTACTCAATGCACCGCGCAAAGTCGAGCGCCGGCTTCTCGCTCGACATACCCCTCATCATGCTTGTGGCCTCCCTGCTCAGGTCCGTGGCCGCCCGAGATGCCGTGTCCTTTTTTGGCTGCCTCCTCTCCTGCTAACGCACCAGCTCTGCAGGATATTCTACTACCCTGGTGCTAAATTCGACATTGCCCTCCTTATACAATCCCTCGTCATGACTGTCATGCAGGTTATCCTTCTCAAGATTGCACTCGACCATCGACCAGCGCCCTCGTCAAAGGGCGGTGACGCTGCTGTTCCCTTCGCCAAAATCAACGAGAGAGAGAGACAGCGGCCGTTCAACTTTTGGCAGTGGAGGTCACCCAAACCGTGCGTCCCTTTTTGATGAACTTACAATATGGAAGAAAATTCTGGCTGACTATTGGAGTAGATACTGGCAGGTTGTACTATCCCTGTTTGCTGGCCTAGTGGCTTGTGAGCTCCTGCTCTCCCCTATTCCTTCGGTGTACCAGGGGTATTCCTCCTTGATCGGCTACATTGGGCTTGCTGTCGAGGCTATACTGCCTCTGCCGCAGATTATTGCCAACGCGAAGTCCCGGTCTTGCAAGGGTTTCCGTTTCTCCGTACTGGCCAGCTGGCTGCTTGGTGACGCCATGAAGATGTTTTGGTTCTTCACCTCCAAAACGACCATCCCATGGGCATTCAAACTCTGCGGTATCTTCCAGGCCTGCTGCGACTCTTTTCTCGGAGTTCAGTACTGGATGTACGGTAAAGGCCCAACTGAGATCAAGGAGCACGAGCTGGCAAGCACGGCGACCTGGTCCGAGCCCAAGGCCGATCTTTTTGCAGGTGGGCGCCGCAGAGGTACTTCGGTGCTCCAAGCCCAGAAGACGACATGAATGATATAACGAGTACATAATATTGGATAGATCTTGTAATAAATTTTGATATGATTGAACATCCGTGTTGAAACACCGCCAATTCAGCGTAGGTTGGGGAAGCCAAGACCACTTAGAATGTGTGCAGGGGTTTAAGAGTGTCTGTTAGGACAGGACTTCAGATCGATGGCTCATTAGACTCAATATCCTACCAATACGGTCTTCCGGCTCTGATAAACCTTCATGGCTACTGAGGGTAGGATGCTGTTTTCTGCCGAGATCACTCTCATGCCAGCATCTTGAACAGAACCCGCAAGGCTGGGTCTCAAGGCCCCAAATGCCATGTTCTTGGCAACCAGCCGACCAGTCCTCTTCACCCCTGGCTCTTGAAGTGGGGCTAGAAACACCAAGAATCTCCAGCCTCAGCGCTGGAGATTTTCTCCTTTTCCGTGCAGACATCACCGCTGCCACAGACAATTCAAGCCCCATCGCGGACCTGGAATTACCTGTTGCTCATCAAGTTATTGAGTATACATTTTAATAAGTTAGTTATTGCTGCAAATACCGACGGCCTCGGTCGAGGTGGTGAGTGTCCATATGCAACCCTTTATTGACATTGGTCACCACGGCGACTGACCCATTTACTTGCAGCCTTGTTCACAAGCTTCATGAGACCAGACGATCGCCAGCTCTATCAGGAATACGAGTAAATATTTACTATCATAGGTTAGTTGAATCTTATTTCTTTTTATCTCTTCAACAATTCACTTCGCAGCTTGGAGCAATATTTTACTATTGCTTCTAGCTTCCATTATTGTCCCTTTTCTTGCTTTTGACAGCAACACTTTATCGATCATCCCAGCATGATATAAGAATAATATCAGTATAGCAAGAGCCCTGCTGGCTTTTGTACCTTCCTTTTACTACCATCAGACATTCCGGTCAAAGCCCAGTGGGCACTCAGACCATATCCATCAATCCCAGCATCTGCCCCATGCTTGGTTCTATACCCCTTTTCAGCCCCTGGATTGGGAGCGCTCTACAAACAACATATCCCCTACCTACGTTAAGAAAGCATCAACTTCTGGTCATGCCTGGGGTCGTATTCCATCTGGCTCCCCGTCGAATCTTATATGGACAAAGACAATGGAGTAAAGTACCTGACTACCTACATACTGGCCTCGACAGCTTTATAAATGGCCAAGTGAAAGAAGCGCAAACTGAGGTGCTTGCTTACATCATTTTCGCCGCACAAATATGTTACTTTTGCCTGCCTTGTCCTAAAGTTGGGATCAGGACACAGCCAAACACTTACTGTTGTCCTCACATATGACTCTGTTATTTGTGTCAATCTAACACAAGGGTTCTTCCTTGTTAAAACGCCTCAGCAAAGGTGGATCTCTCGAGCCCTTTCAAGACCTCCCTCCCGTCTTCATCATCTCGGCGACGCCGACTAGGTACGAAGCAAGTACAGCTAACACTGGGCAACCTTGGCGCATAGACTGGCCTCCGCCTCACTCTCTTTCAAAGTTTCATCTCAACGACATCATCCAGCCAGCTAGGTAGACATAGTCCAAGTCCCCCATCTCGACACATAGACCGGCTTCCACCCTCGCCCTCTTTCTTGTACCCGTCAACGACATCATCCTGTCAGCTTAGCAGACACAACTCAAGTCCCATCTCGACATACAGACCGGCTTCGGCCCTTGCTCTGTTTATAAGACTTATATCGACGACATTATCCTGCCGGTTCAGTAAACACAACTTAAGTTCCCCATCTCGACACACAGACCGACCTGCGCCTGCTTCTGTTTGTAAGACTTGTATCGACGACATTATCCTGCCAGTTCAGCAGACACAACTCAAGTCCCCCGTCTCGACACACAGACCGACCTGCGCCTGCGTTTGTAAGACTTATATCGACGACATCATCCTGCCAGTTCAGCAGATACCACTTAAGTCCCCCGTCTCGACACACAGACCGACCTGCGCCTGTGTTTGTAAGACTTATATCGACGACATCATCCTGCCAGTTCAGCAGATACTACTTAAGTCCCCCGTCTCGACACACAGACCGACCTGCGCCCGCGTTTGTAAGACTTATATCGACGACATTATCCTGCCAGTTCAGCAGATACAACTTAGGTCCCCCGTCTCGACACACAGACCGACCTGCGCCCGCTTCTGTTCTCCCACTGCCATAAATTGGCTCAAATTCCGCAGCCCCAGCCCAACCTTTTCTTCTTCTCTTTTCTTTTCTCCTACAGGAATCCAAGCCCTGAGGCACCACACCAAGGCCAAGGGCAAAGCGCAACCACCACCAGGTATGTACTTGGTTTTGTTTACCATCTTCCTTCCCAGCTTTTGAAGAGCCATCTTTTGGCCTCGAGTCACCATTGTTTGGCCTCGAGTCATCATCGTCTGGCCTCGAGTCACCATTGTCTGGTCTCGAATCACCATCTTCGTCTGGTCTCGAATCACCATCTTCGTCTGGTCTCGAATCACCATCTTCGTCTAGGCTCGCAACAGCTCGCTCGAGCTCGATGCTGCCAACTCGGACATCATCTAAGCTACCCCCCCAAGGCCAGGTGCATGGTAATCTTGTTTACAAGGCGTTGTCATCGATCGTTCTTTCCATCTAAAAGTTGTTTGGCAGAAGTCTGCTTTACAATCATCACGTGGTCTCTTTAGCCTGTCCTATTCTCTGCCTATTTCGGCGGAATTTTCCTCTCTCGCCTCTATTCTCTCACCCGCCTCCCTCGTTTCTCCAAATAGACTTTCGCGGTTCACCTCTTTTCTCACGACTCGAACCATAGCTGACCCTCTTACTTCTCAGCAAACAACTGCTTATTCCACATTGCCTCTCAATTGCCACTACTTGACCGACCTCACCTTCCACCATCGCCTCTCCGATATCTTGGCTTGGTAAGAACTTTTCCCTCTCTTCAACTTACTTTAGCAATATCACGACTGACTGTCGACTTCTCAGATCGATCATCATAGCACCGCCAAGATGTCCCGCAAGGCAGACTTCAAGAGTGCCGAGACTCAGCAGCGTTTGCTGGCTGCCCTGATCGCTTCGCAGGTGCAGAACATGTCCATCGACTACAAGAGTATGTTTGTTTTCCCTTTCAGGCTGTTTTTTTCTTTCTTTCACCACACCCCTTCCCACGTCCTGTCCTCCACCTTGGGCCCACTCACCACACCACCGGATTGTTCTAGACTTTCGGGGACTGTAAACAGAGGGCTCAATGTAGCATGCCACACGTTATTGCATTTCCTTGCGGGTCTAGAACAGTCACTAACGTTGGTGGTGGTGGTAAACAGAGATTGGCGCCATGGTGGGCATGACTGCCTCGGCCGCCGAGCACCGCTTCCGTGGTGTTAATGCTCAGGCGAAGGGTCTCCGCCTTGCTTATGAGCTCTACGAGAATGGTGCAGGCCCTCCTCCCTCGGACTATGACTTTACAAAGATCACCTCCAACGTGTGGGGCAAAGGAGGTCCTCAACCTGAAGGTGTGCTTTGCTTGGATCCGCATCTCGGCTGTTTTGTTACTCGGTCAAGACATCACATACCTAACTAACAATCTTTCTTTGCCTATACAGATTTGCAGAAGTACTTTGGTGCGTCCACTGAGCAAGGTCTTCAGTACCATTTTCGGGCCATCAAACAGCAAGCCAACGTCCTTAAGGATGCTGTTGACAGTGGCGAGGACCCCGTCGACGCCTTCGATGAGTATCTCCAGAACGGCGGTCACGGCGTGAGGAAGGGTGTCAGCGTGAGGGGTGGTAGTACCAAGGCTGCCAGAGCCGCCGCCGGGGCCAAACCCTCCCCTGCCAAGCCTGCCGCCACCAGGAAGCGTCTTGCTGCCGCGCCTTCCCCCAAGACTCCTCACAAGTCCCCTACCAAAAAGCAAAAGGTCAAGGAGCAGGGGCAGTCTCCTGACGACCTCGTCTCCCCCCCTGATCAGTCCCCCCCCGCCTTGCCTCAGGCTCTCGTGTCCCCCGAGGTCCCCACATCCTCTGACGTCGACTCCCCTGAAGTTAACTACGATGCCCTCGACGAAGAGGCCCCCAAGCCCAAGGCGAACTCTCCCTGGAAGAAGATGGCCGGTCAGATTGGCGGTCCGGGCCAGTGGTCCGACTTGATGTCGGGCGAGCGCGCCAAGCTCAAGTCGAAGAACGACCAGGTGCTGGCTCAGCACGCGGCGAACAACAACGCCGTCATCGATCTCGACTCCTCTTCTCCGAACACTCCGGAGAAGCTCCCCAGCCTGCCAGGCGGTTCCGATTCCGTCTCGCCCACACCCACTCGCCCTCAGCGTGTGAAGAAGGAGGGCGGTGCTCACGCGCCGAGCACCCCCGCCTTCAAATTTTCCAACATCGACATCAACGACGGTGGCGATGAGGACGAGGAGATGGGAGACGACGAGGACGACGGTGCCATCTAGGCATCTCAAAGCGGATATGGACAAGGGGCCAGACCTTCTGGTCTGGCCTTTTGTTCATGAGCATCAATGGGAAACGACGCTCACAAACGACACACACCAACCCCGCGTTTTCTCGCGATCACTGTCACTTTTTCTTTCGCGTTCGCCGACGCCTGCTATCGCGAGGAGGAGAAGGGAAAAAAGGTCATGAGATAAGAGGGCGGGGGGAGTACTGGTGATCTTTCGTCCTTAATATAGCGTTTTTTCTTCTTTCTTCTGATTTCTTTTGCTTTTTTGCTCTATTTGTCTGCCCGCGTTGATTTTCCTTTTTCCTTTTTCATACCCACAACCCTGCTTTTTATAAACTCTTTTTTATTCACTTTTTTTCCCTAGGTTACCTAGGTACCTAGTTTGCTCTCAAGTGGGGGCGGATCACAGGTATCGGGAGCGGGAAACACACCATCAGATGGAATCAAAGAAAGGTGTTGATGGGGGAAATAAACGGGCGTTGATTTTTGTGGGTTGGTGGGACGGATAAGACAAGGGGCAAGAATTGTGAGTTTATGTATCTTGATCATTGCGATGTTGCTGGGACGGGCCATATTGCTGGGACGGGCCATATTGCTGGGACGGCCCATATCAAGAGGATCATGGAGATGGACTTGTGGCATCGGAAGGAAGGGGGTACACCAGCATAGCAGCATAGCAAAGGGAATAATAACATGCCTTGATTTTTACTTTCAATCAAAGGTGATTGTGGAAGTGAAGTGACTTGTGAGGAAGAGATGGATGAGTGAATGACCTGTGAGGAAGAGATAGATGAGTGAGTGATGGATGATTTGGATGGGTGAGCTGTAACTGATTGAGCGAGTGATATAGGTAACCTACTTCTGTGATATCAGTAAAACATCATGTTAACACGACTCCAAATTACATGGGATATACCTCAGCGAACGTAAAAGGTATAAAATCTGTTCATTGAGAACGAACATGACTGGTATAGATAGACACACATGGGGTATTTAGGGTATTCATTGATCTCATAATCCCAAAGCATCTGTCAAGATGTTCGAAACGCCTTCTTAAATAACTCAAAGAGGCTACTCATTATCTATGCCATACATGCCTTGGAAAGCACAGGTGGTTTAGGCATGCCAGTAGCTACACTTAATTCAAAACAAGACAAGGATAAATATCTGCTGTGAAGGTATGATAATAAGCTTGTTCAATGATATAGAAACGAAAAGGGCGGAATGTGTTAATGTGTTAATGTGTTAATGTGTTAAAGGGGGTCAAGACACTAGCCATGATCACCAGTGATGCAAATGTTATTAAAATGTAGTATAATGTTTATCATCATGAGAAACGCCAATCCAAACCATCAAACAAACTCCACCCCCCAAAACAGAAAAAACATGTGGTATCCGCTGATATATACAACCCCCCCTTCCCCTTTCAACTCACACCCTCAGCCTCGAAGGACTACTCTGCAGCCTATCCTGCTGCACCATCAGTCCCCTCAAAGGCGTCCCATTATTCGCAGCACCACCTCTCACCGGCGAAGTAATCAAGAAGCCCTGCCGATCATACAACCCCAAACTCTCGACACTATTCCTTCCCGGGCTTCTGTTTCCTCTACTCGGCGTCCCAAACTGCCCCAAACTCATGCTCCCCCCGAGCCCAGCATATCCGCTATGAAAGGTAAACTCTTCCCTCACCGGCAACTTGAACCCCTCTTCACTATTCTCCTTGTTATTACTGCCCCCAGCAACAACTCCCGGCGACGAATCTGCCACCGTCTCCAACACACTCATCCTCAACAAACTCTGCCTCCTCTCATGCACACTCCCCGGCTTCCTCCTCTTATGGGGCGGTGACAG
Organism: Cercophora samala; assembly: GCA_030512305.1. Classification (NCBI taxonomy): domain Eukaryota; kingdom Fungi; phylum Ascomycota; class Sordariomycetes; order Sordariales; family Lasiosphaeriaceae; genus Cercophora; species Cercophora samala. The sequence goes on along the minus strand of JAULSY010000049.1, from coordinate 83,873 downwards.
ATTCCCTGCCCCGACATTGCCACCCCATTCCCATCCCGACTGGCGCTTGTCAACTGGATACGCCAGCGGAATAATCTCCCTGCTCACCCTCGGGCTCCCCAAACTTGCCTGACTGACCGAAGTGTTGAGGATCCCGACTGCATTTCCGCTAACCACTCTACTCCCCTGTCTCCTGTGCTGCGGCAGCGCAGGCTGAGAGTTGGATCTCCCATGTGAGACAACACCACCTCCCCCATTAGCCACAGACTGGCTCCTCTTCCTTCGCTGGGCGGTGTTGACGTTTGCCCCGAGAGAAAGATAATTCCTCGCGCCGATCGACTTTCTCTTTTGGAAGTTTTGGAGGTTTCCCGAAAACCGCTTGGGGTTCTCATTGTGCAGGGAGATCACACTGGAGGTAGACATCTGCGAGTTCATCCTCCTCAACGAAGCGACAGTATTCGCCAACGGGATATCGTCCTCGTCTTCCGAATCCGAGGATGGAGGAGAGGCATCGACGTCAGAGTCGGCAGCAGGAGGGACAGCCATGGATGGGGTAGATTTTGATGCGTTGAGGTTCAGTGGATCAGGAAACAAAAGCGAGTTGGCGAAGAAGTTGGCATTGTTCAGCTCGGCTGCCGTGGCAGACTTCTTGAGGACGCTGACGGGGGCGTTTTCGACAGAGTACGTTGAGCAGATGGAGTCTCTGTTGCCGTTGCGGGCAAGGGAGAGCTGGAGTTGGTGCTGGGAGGGAGACATTTTGATGCCGGGTTTCTTGGACGGTCTGGTAGGGGAGGGTGGGCAGACGGTGGGGGAGTGGCGGGGAACGTTGTGGACCTGGTGAAGTTCGTCGGCAAAGGATACGGTTTTGACAGGAGACAAGGTCTTGCGGCGTTGTTGATGTTGGGTGAAGACCGGGCCGGGGGCGGCCGGAGGCGGGAGAATGGGGATTGTGCTGAGAGTGCTTGTCTTTGTAAGGCGAAGGAAGAGAGGGCCGGCGGGCATTCTTGGAATGTCATCTTGCTGCTGGATGAGCGTAGAGCCAGGGGTGACACTGGGGCCGGGAGCGAGGATGAGATCTTGGGTTGGGTTTCCGATGGTCATCCGTCGTTGGATGGTAGACCGTTCAAGGCTTTCCCTAAAAAGACCCTGGGTTTTGGGTTGTTGCCTCAAGCCAACCGAGGTAGTGCTGGGGGAGTATCTGTTGATGGACAATGGCAGAGGAACAGGCGCGGTGATGAAGGGGTCGTTCATGGCGGGCGCTCGGACACTGGCGGCAGGCTGGGGTGCAACGACAAAGCCATCCAACGGCATGATTGCCTTCTTGACCTCGTCGGGCATCTCATCCTCACTGAAGACTGTCGATAGCGAAGATGAGATGGAGCTTCTTGGCGACTGCATCACCATCTCCACCTGCCGTTCTGCCTTCTGGGCTTGCTCCTGCCCTGTCTTTTGCACCAGCGCACTGCGACTCGGCGACGTCAACCCAGCCGGATTCTCAATTGGACTCTCCTCACCAGCCAGACTATCAGACTCGGACACGGCCGACACCTCAGACTCCTGCCGTTTGTGACCCATCCCCTTCTTTGGCAGCAAACACTCCTGACTCTCCCCAGCCATAGACATGGTCCTAGCATTCAACGACCCCATCCTCATATGCCTCCCCCGACCAATCCCGCCGTTCACACTCCCTGCCCTCAACCTCTTCTCCGTCGACTTCAAGATCTCTGACAATGTCGAATCGGTACTTTGCGTCCTCGACCGTCCCCTCGCCACAGCCCTCGGCGGCGTCTGAGGTAGCGATCTATGCGGTGGAGGAGGCGGCACCACCCTCGGCTGCACCTGAGGTCCCTGCTGCCCACAACTTCCAACCTTAGCTCCAACAGTATTACTCCTCACCATCTCCCCCGTTTTCCCCGGCACAACAGCCCTAGGAGGGTCAGGCAACACCCTTCCCCCACCGGCAAACCCAGGTCCCAATCTCAAACACCCGTACCCCTTGATCTTGTCACTCCCAAGCCCAATCTCCCTCTCCTTCTCCTCCTGCTGCTGACCCCACGCTTTCGCCGCAGCAGAGTTACTGGCAGATGGATACCCATGAACAGTATGGTGAGCCCTCGACAACCCCCCTCCCTGACCCAACTCCCTCATCGGCCAAGACCCCCTCTCTCCCCTTTCCTTGAGCGACCCCCCGCGGAAAAAGCTCCGCTTGGGCATCTCTACCACCGGGACAGTACTAGCGACAGGACCATGAAGCAAATCAGAATCTACCCAGTTGGGCTTAGACCGGTTACTAAACGCCCGCTCAAGCTTCTTGGTTTCACTGGCAGGCCAAGCGCAGGACTGGCTTCGTCCCAACCCTTTGTTTCCCACCTCCCCCTCCCCCTCCTGTCGCAGCTGCCCTTCTTCTTCTTCCGTCAGACGTCTCAGCATCCCCCTCCCTCTCCTACCCCCCCACAGCACCGGCAACGACCTATGCCTCTTTTGTTCGCCGTCACCACCCCCATCAACAGCCATGCTCGCCAGACTCAAGGCGCTAATCTCCACGACCTCGAACCCCTCCTTGCTCCCCCATTTCTGCAGTCTGTTTCTCTCTGGTCCATTGGTGGTCGAGGCGATGTGCGATCTTTCTGTCTCGGTGGAGTCCCCGGCGCGAATCTCTGGCATGCCACTCAGGCGGGCAGTCAAGCGGCGCTGAGCGGAACGCTTACGTTTGCGGAGGTAGAGGAGCAAGAGGGCGAGGGCGACGCCGGCGGAGATGGTGGAGATGAGGATGATGACTACTTGGCCTGTGGGGGAGGTGATGGGGTTGATGGAGGAAGGGGGGAGGGACTGGGAGGCGGAGCCGGAGCCAGTATGGGGGGTTTCTGGGTTTGATGACATTTTCTTTTTTGCTTGCTGTAGGAGCTGTGGGTGGATTGACTAGATGATTATGATGGGATCATTGAAAAGGAGTGGACGTTTTTGGTAAAGGAGCGGTGTCATCCAAAGGAGTGTGTGGTGGTGGTGGTGAACACTCCAGCTCAACCCAAGTGGCGATGCAAATGCAAGAGGAAAAAGACAAGACAACAAGGAACAGGAGGTGGGTGGCGAGAGCAATGTAAGAAAAGGTGTCGGCTGGTCGGCACATATTGGGTGGTGGAAGAGAGAGAGGAATGTAGTCGTGCTGAGCAACGCCATTCCAGGCCTTGGAGCTGAGACAATGCGTGACTGCTGTGACGGTATACCAACGCACGATGCAGCAAGATATGACTGGAATGGAAGAGGGAAATGAGATAAACACTGTTGAAATGTTCGATCTCTTTTGTCGGGACGCAAAGTGATCATTCTGTGTTGATATAAACAGTGGATGTTTGTTGACCTTGTGTTCTCACCCAATGCCCCAAGTTCGGTCGAGATGATCGAGGCCAGTGCAGCTGGGTCTGTCATCAGGTCAGCATCGATCGACTGCAGAGAAGAGGGGAGAAGCGGTGTGAATGCAACCACACATAGGTATCTCGCCTTCCAGCGTCCTTGATATCAGTCGTTGCAACATAATCACAAGAGTCTCTTGTACAGCTCACGCCTCTGACAGAAACTCATCATGCACCCTCACATGCAAGAACTGAACTGTGATTTAGCAAGTAGACTTCTCTACAGAACACAAAACGCAGATAGGTATCAGCGAGACACAATGACAAAGCCTTCCACACACACCTCCACGCAACCTTCATTTTTCACCATTCTCGGCAGCAATCAATGCAACATCCACCACACCAACCACTTGCAATACAACATGACACAAAGCAGGCAATAATTCATAAATAAGAAAAGAAAAGAAAGCTTCCTCGATTTCATTTCATAATGTTGGGTAAAATAAAAAGCCTTCGCTGAATGCTCCCATTTTTTCACCCATCTAACCATCCCCCCCCCCCTTCCCCGTACCAGGTTCCATGTAAAAAAAAAACACAACCACAAATATCCCCTAGTATCCACAGTGAAGAGAAGTGAAAAGCCACCGCGAGTCCTGTTCTTCAAAAAGACTGGGCGAGATAGAAAAAGATATGACCATAACCCATATGTGCAGCTGGTAGATCATGGATCATAACACACAAAGAGGGAGTCAATCCCGCCTTAGTGCGATCCGACGTGCCTGTGGCGGTGCAGGTGGTTGAGCTCACGGCGAGCCTTCTGAGCACCAAGAGTGGCTGTCACAGTGACAGTCTCGACCTCGGTGGCAGCAGCCAGCATGACGTACTCGACCGTCTCAATGACGACAATCTTGCTGACAACCTTGCCGTTGGTGACATACTCGGTGCGAACAAGTTCGTAACCGGATGGGAGGGGAGCCTCAGAGGGAGTAGGGGTGGGAGTCGGGGTCGGCTCGGGTTCAACTTGAGCAAGAACAGTGACCTTGGCCTCCTCAGAGCTTGAGCTGGCACTGGGAGCGTCGCCGTTGAAGATACCGCCGGGTTGGTAGGCAGAGGATACAGCAGGCTGATAGGTGACGGTGGGGACTGGAATATGGCTGGTCTGATCCGCTCCCGGGGCCTGGGCATTAGCAGGAGCCGGTCCGTAGCGGATGGGAACATTTCCGGGAAGAGAGCTGCCGCACTGGCCCGTAACCTTCTCGTTGGCGATGGGCTCAGGGAGCTCAATCTTGCACTGACGCTGCTCATCCTCGCTCTGAAGGGTGAACAAGGGGCAGGCGGAGAGCAAACCGCTGGGGTCAGTGCAGGTCTCGACAGCATCCTGGAGGAAATCCTCGTCCCAACCGCTGGCGAAGTCACCGTGGAACCCGAAGCCTGCAACTGTTAGTAAATCGCCAAGAGAAGGGGGCATCGGAACATACCCTGAGCATCACCATTGGCCATAACAAACTCGCCAGGAATACCATTGAACTTGTTGGTCTCGTAGATAATTTCGAACATCAGACTGGGCAGCTTTGTCTCAAATCCCTTGGGGCACCACCCATCCGTAATAAGGTCGGGGTATGCGACGTGAGATCTGTGGTTGGCCGAGTCCAGGTCCTTGCCGTTCCAGCACGAAGGGAACATGAGCTCCAAGCGAATACCGTCGGGGCAGTTGCCATCAAGGTAACCCTTCTCGGGGAGATAGTGGCGCACCAAGGCACCCTCGGGGTCCTTCTTGTAGTCGAGGCAGTTGAAGCCGACAGCGCGCTGAGCAAGATCCACCTGGCTGGTCTCACCGAGCATGGCCCATAGGGACTTCTCAGGATCGGCATCTCTGAAGTTGCGGCTACCGATGGAGTAGTTGCGGCGGTTGCTGTCACCGGCAACCATGCGGAAGCCGTTGGGGAAGGCCTTGACACCCTTGTCGGGATTGCCAGCATCCTTGTTAAGGAGATAGTACGCAAGCATACCGCCTGCCTGTGTGACCTCCTCGAAGGTGCCATTTGCGTGCTTGAAGTACATCTGGGGAGACCAGTAGGCCGACTTGTCCTCGATGGCGGCGCAAGAAGTACACGAGCCAGCAGCGAGCTCAGCGTGTCCCGAGTTCATGGAGAAGCCTGTGGCGGCCGTTAGCTACTCGGGTTCACCAGATCCACACCGTTGGCTTCATAGCAAAGGAAAACTTACCACTGGAACCAAAGATGGCATGGGCGTGCTGAGAAACCCTGCCAGGGGCGACAATAGGATCCATACGGGCCAAGCCCGCGCGACCACGACATTCCATACGCCAGAAAGCCTCAGAGAGGCCGGCGGAGGCGAGAACCACCGCGAGAGAGCCTGTGACCTTCATGTTGACTGAGTTAAAGGAATGACTTTGGTGGGATTGCAAACGGATATGTTTGGGGAGTCAAAAGGAGTGTGAAAAGGGTCGAAAATTGATGCTTTTCAGAAGTTGCTGCCGAAAAGACTGTCCTTGTAGAAACTCTTCAAGGCAAAATACTGAGGGGACTTGACGACAAAACGATCCTGGCGTTTCGACAAATCTAGAAAGACATGTGGGTTAGTTTCGGTGGGTGAAATCGCATGTCGGAACAGCCAAGGCGCCCTCAATAGCAAGATAATAGTGGCCTAATCAAGTGACCGCTATTGTGCAATGACCGAGCGACTTTTCTGATGCTTGGGATGAATGGTTTGAAATAGCCATTGATTGCTCACGGGGGAGGGGGTATATGCTCGAGTAACATACCAATTCGATCCAGTCGAGGCGAGTTGTCGGTTGGCAGGAATGGCACGCAGAAGTCCAACCACCTGAATTCAGAGCAAGCCCGTGACGTCTATGCCACTTCCCAGTTCTGGAGTTGCTGGAATAGTCGCTGACGTGGAGTTGACCGTGAGTACCTGCGCTGGGTTCTGAATCAAATTGTTGTTTGTAGGTGGCACAGAAACTGTGTCGTCGTGGGGGAAGGAGTTGGAGATGAGTCGCAGCAGAGAGACGAAAAGCACCAAGAATCGAAGACCCGCGATCAACAGAAAAGAATGACTGAATAAAATGAGAGAGAGCACCGAGTAGGTAAATGAGTGTGGGTTCCCGATGGGAAAGGAAGGTAAGTGAGCGTGAGCGGTGAGTTGTTGCGGGAGACGAGTTGCAGGTCAACAGACTCGGGTTGGAGGTTTGTCGCAAAAAGGCGAGAGAAGGGAGCTGTCGCAAAGGGAGGATGGCGGATAAGACATGCGCCCACGCTGAAGATAAAACAGCCTGGCGCTGAAGAAAACGGGGCCTTGGAATTCGGGAGCCCGCGACCCAGGGGAAGGACCCCTTGCTGTTACGCAGGACGCTCTTTCCCGAAGCGGCTCTCAGCCACCAAAAGACGGCCTGTGATTGGCCAGGTGGGGGTGACAAGAGCTTAACAGTTGGGATTAAGGGGACGCTGGCTCCAAGGGTCGGTCACCATATGCCGTGGGGCTTGTATGGAGAGGCCTGAGATTCTAATTGTAGTTATATGAGTGGTGAGGTTTGTGTTTAACAGAGAGTGGCCCATACTAATGAGCTCAAGAGTCTTGGGGGTCTTGGGAGGAGGATGGGAAATGGAAAGCCCTGCCGACATGCCACCTTCTGGAAGCAGCAAAGTCCCCAGCATTTCTGAGAGACAAAAAGATGGATATAACCACAGAGAGAGCACCTCATTTCGGGCCGTGAGGTTACGGGAGGTCAAAGACGACGGCAGCACCTGTGATCTTTGAACGATATACCATACACACGTGTTATCTCATCTCGTCCCGACCTGCGTCCCGGTGGCTGCATCCTGGGTCGGACAAGCTGTAATTGCCTGCTCGCTGGGCCATCCAATCTCATCCTCTCGCAAACAACTCCACCGCAATCATCATCACGCACCTTGGCTGCATCTCACACAAGCACATGTGCTGTACCTGCGTTAGCCTGCCGCTGTTCAACCACTCTCCTGGTCACAACAGTTTTTTTTATCATTCTGCTGGTCCAGTGAAAAGTGAGGTGAGCGGTGTCGGTGTTCACTCGTATCAGATTGATGGAGAGGAGAGCAGTGCTCACCTAGGAAGACCGTTGCATGAACAGTTTGCCGCACTCCCGCCGCATTGGTTGCTAGTGTAGTGACCGTGGTGCCGTGGTGGCGCGCCCCCGTTGCATCATCAAGCGGGGTATCCCGGTACCCTTGAACATGCACGCCAGATAAAATGCGAGGGGCTTTGGGTCAAGCCAATGACGAAGCCCGTGGTTCCTGAAACGAGTTTCAAGCTTGTCGTTGCGCTAGAGTTATTCCAGGGTTTTACCCGATCCCAAACGCCCAACTGCACCAATGAGCGTCCATAACAGCGTCTTCTTGCCCAGACTTCAACGGCACATCGAAGTTTCCTTCGCGCCTTGGGCCCAAGAACCCCAAGAAACACCATTTTCTAATGAATGGCATCCTGTTTCCCCTTTTCTGATGTTCGCTCACCTTGCCCCGGTGTTGATGAGCCCAGCGGTTGGTGGGCCGTGAAACACATCAGGTCGTGCCATAGTGCCGCTCGTTATTTGCCGTTTCCCCTCTCCTTGAATTTCGCTCCCGTGTGCTGAGGATCAGCCTGGAGATCAACCGATCATCGAGCTCTTCCGGGTTTTTGGTTCAACAAGAAAAAGGCTCATCAAATTCCTCAGCAGCGGTGCATCGCATTACATCGACGCAGCCGCCCGTGGTAGGTGCAGTCACGTGCTGATATAGAGACACTGTATCTCCTGAGGCCATAGTGTCCATCGGCAGTGGATGTGTGAGTGCGAGTGTAATGATAATAGAGAGCGAGCCCGGTGAAGGAGATAGCGGCTGATGTTGGATGGTCTATGTATCCAAATCTATTCCCAGTTCCACACGCCGAGTCTCTCATCATCAACAGCATGAGGTTGGATGGGACAGTGGATCGATAGACTGTGCCGCTGGTGTTCGGATGACGATATTTATTTATGGTGATATCTGATATTAAAATCTCTTAAAATATGCAAGGCACGATCCCGTCTTTGCTCTCTGCAAAGCAACCAGACCACACCACACCCACCCTCCTGTGGTTCAGGGCTCTGGGCATAAAAACAGTGGTTTGTCGTCTGTACCTCGTCTTGGCGTCTGAACCCCTTCAATTCATGCCCCTGAAAGCTAACTATGTTACGTGGACCGTGCACAGCCTTTGGAGTTTGATGTTGTCAGTGGGTGTGGCTGGTGGGCCGACTTGCCTTTGCGGGACCCCACATTTGCGCCGCATCTTATTGCTGCCACCTTCAGCACTGGGGGCTGGCGGGGTCACGGCGGCCGGCAGGTTAGCCAGGTGGCATTCAGGGATGAGTTCAGGCGGTGTTAGGGACCGATTGATTGATGGTGTGGCGCACCTGACAGCCCATCATCACCTACCTACCTACCTAACCACAACATTGCTTGCTTGTTGCATGGTCCACGATAAACAAACTACGTGTTGTCTCTTGTTTGCCCCGTTCAAAATTCACAGAATAGTTCGCCAACTACGCCAGATGCCGTGACCGCCCTCCAAATTACTTGTACGATGGATGATCTCTTCGACCTGAGCTGGACAGCACCCGATGCCGGGAAGAAGCCCGCGCAACAACCGACGCCGATCTCGAACCCCGCGACGTCCAACCTCTATCCTTCGCTGCGCCCGACTCCTTTGCCGTTCAACTCGGGGCGCAATACGCCACTGTCGGTTCAAGGATCCGGAAGCGTTGCTGCCAAAGCTCCTGCCGCTAAGCCCGCGCATGACAGCTTCAGCAACCTCCTCAACTTTGGCCCTGCCAAGAGTAACGCGAATCTGAGTTTGAAAGAAAGGCAGGAACAGCTGGAGGCAGAGAAGCGCAAAAAGGAAGAAGAGAGAAGGAAACAAGCCCAGTCGAGCTTTGGAGATGGGCATTTCCTGGACTCACTTGGACAGAACCTCTCAGGGTCCCAGGGCTCTTTGAGGACACCATCACCGGCGATAGCTCCGCCGCCAAAAATAGGGACGCCAGTCATAAATTCTGGCCTAAGAAAGGGGACAAACATATCCGAAGGAGACGAAGATTTGTTTGCGGCATTCAATGCTAGCACCAAGGTCGACAACTCGAGCCATTACCCACCGCCCACTTCGCACACCCCTTCGCCGGCGCCAGCCTTAGACCTGAGCAATCCAGGGGCTTGGGGTAAGCCAGTGGTCGCGGCTCCCAGTGCTGGAGGATTTGGTGACGACGACGATGACCCGTTTGGACTGAACCAGCTCAAGCCCAAACCAAGCACTCCTGCGCCTCCACCGCCTGCTGATGATGACTTTGATATTTTGGGAGATCTAGGTAAGCCAGTGGACCAGGTCAGAAAACCGACTCCAACACCAAAATTCTCGCGGGAGCCAGAACCTGGAAAAGCCATTGAAGATTCGTCTTCGGATTCCGAGGACGATCAACCACCACCACAACCTTCGAGACCATCCAGACCATCGGATGATCCTTTTGATAGAGCGGTGGCTCAGCTAGTGGACTATGGATTTACCCCTGAAAACGCCAGAAGAGGACTTACTGAAAGTGGCGCTGGGCTCAATGTTCAAGCGGCTGTAAACTGGCTGCTAGATGATGCTCACCGCCAGGCTAAAGAACAGGCCAGGGCAAAGGGACAAGGCGGTTCCAGGGAACAGCCCTCCAGGGGTAGCGGCGAGCGCGCCTCTAGTCAACCAAGGAACAGTGGTCCTGCTTGGGCAAGAGAAGAACACGGCTCAAGGAGTAGAGACAACCAATCTCCGGCTTCCATGGATGGTGACTTTGCGAAAACTGCTGCTGCTGTGGGCACAAGTCTTTTCAAAACCGCCAACAGCCTTTGGAAGACAGGTCAAAAGAAAGTTCAGAAAGCTGTTGCCGAGCTTCAGCAAGATGGTGACCCGAATCAACCGAAATGGATGCGGTCTGCTGAAGACCTTTCGGAAAGCAGTGCTAGAAGGGAAGTACCTGATGTCACAAATGAAGCCATGATGTTGGAAGGTGGCGGGCCACCCCCCAGGAAAACAGGAAGGCATGGTGTCGACAGTCGACCATCTAGTAGCGCACCATCGCGTGACAGATCTCCAGCCCTGCCGGTCCGCCCTGGGTCAGGGGCCCAAGGACCAAAGTGGCAGCAAGCCCCTCAGCCAGCTCTCGATCCGCGTGTCAGACTCGGTAGACTTGCGGTCGAGGATGAAGGTGCGCAGGCGTATGTCAGTCCAGCACGTAGGAAGAAGACGACACCACAGCCACAGTCAACACCCGCACAACCAGAAGAAGACCTGCTGTTTGGTGCCTCAGCAGCGCCAAAGCCAAGACCAACAGCTCCGTCTCGGTCACCCCAGCCCTCGGCCGCTCCTCGTCCTGCAGCCCGTTCCTCGCCGATGCCCAAGCCTGCTCCTGCTCGCCCACCACGTCAAATCCCTCCAGTATCAGCAATTGCCCTCCAGTCCTCTACTCAGCACCGTCTCCAAGGTACTGCTCATTTCAAGCGTGGTGACTACGCATCTGCCCATGCCTCGTACGCCTCCTCGCTTGCCGCAATTCCAAAAGAGCACCCCCTCGCCATCCTTTTGCTTTGCAACCGCTCCCTCACCGCCTTAAAAACAGGTGAACCCCGCCAGGCGGTCGAAGATGCCGACAACGCCGTCAAACTCATCGGCCCCGGCAAGGGCGAAGGCGAGCACGTCGAGGTCCAAAGCGAAACCGGCACCACCGAAAAGCGAGACATGCGCGAGCTCTACGGCAAAGCCCTCACCCGCAAAGCCGAAGCCCTTGAGCAAATGGAGAAGTGGGCCGACGCCCTCGCCGTCTGGCAGACCTGCGTTGAGTCCGGTCTTGGTGGTGCTACCGCCGCGGCAGGAAGGCAGCGTTGCCAGAAAGCGCTTGCTCCCAAGCCAGCACCTCGTCCGGCTTCTGCTCGCCCTGCTGCTGCACCAGCCCGTCCGAGACCAGCGGCAACAACTGGTCATAAGAGCGCGGAAGCTGTCAGGAGACTGCGGGAGGCGAACCAAGCTGCCGAGAAGGAAGGTGATGAGAAGTTCCAGCTGGCTGATAAGGTTGACGCCAGGATCGCGGCTTGGAGGGATGGCAAGAGGGATAACCTGAGGGCGTTGTTGACAAGTCTGGATAATGTGCTTTGGGAGGGGAGCGGGTGGAAGAAGGTTGGGTTGCATGAGTTGGTGATGGCGAACAAGGTCAAGATTGTCTACATGAAGGCTATTGCCAAGACGCATCCTGATAAGGTATGTTTTTGCTCACACTGTGATGGGGTATGTGGATGTGATGGCTAACTGGGATGAAATAGATTGCGCAAGACGCGACGACAGAGGTACGAATGATTGCTGGGACGGTGTTTAGCACGCTGAATGAGGCGTGGGACAAGTTCAAGGCGGAGAATAAGTTGTAATTTGGGGGGCAGCGCATGGAGTTGACCGGGAAAGCGTAGAATAAAAGTGATCAGGAAATGGAATACAGGATCAGGTCATGTACGACTCGGTCTTGGACTAGCAAGCCACTGAAAGTACACAATTGGAAGATGGAGTCGATGTGACAAAAAGTTCAAAAAGTGAACCTCATAAAGAATCGATCCCTCAGCCTAGGGCATTCCAGCCTAAGGCCTCATTGGGTGGGGGGTGGTTTCCGAGAGATCGGAGCGACCGAAACCGGCGGTGCGAAGGAATCCACGTTCTGTCGCGGTTGACCGATGCGCCATGCAGCCTGATCACTCCTTTACTCTCAGATACCAGGTGCTCCAGAAACCTAACCTATAAGGTGGAAGGCAGGAACTGGAGCAATTCCCGGCGTCAACAGTGTGAAGAAGAGCAACACGGCACTTTTGACTGTGACCAAACATGGGATGAACATAGATAGACCCAGACCTGACCAGCCACTGCCAGCTCGTCGAGGTAGATTGTAAAAAAAACACATGATAATTCCCCATCCGCTATGTATCAACCACACAGCACCGCAACGCTATATCATAACCAATCAATGAAATCCCCCATGCCATATGATCATCAAACCAGTGCCATGCTTATATGAAACCAAAACTGAACAAAAAGCAATACGCCAATCACTCCCCCGTCTCATTACTTGTATGCCCCCTTCCTTCACAACCCCAAACTCTTCCTCACCCCCTCCCTCACCCGTTCTTCATACTCCCCCCTTTTTTCCCTCCACATCTTCGCCGCCTCCACATTCGCCGGGCTCTCGTCGTTCGGCTCCGCCAGCATGCTCATGACGCTAATCAAGATCTTTTCCACGCTCTGAATGGGAGACCAGCGCTCGCTCGCGTGCTCGTAGTGGTTGGGGTCGTCTCCTGGGGGGTGCAAGATGGAAATGCAGACCATGCCGGAGGGGTAGACTAGATTTCCAACAAAATCAATACCAGTGCTATTAGGGAAGAGTTGGGCTGAAGGGTTGGGTGGGGGGGGGGGGGTTTACCATTAGGATGCCAAACATCACAAAGAAACTTCATCGTTGGCGGCGCAAGGGGGTAATCTCTTGGGAACTTGAGCTCGGCTGCGAATACCCCTCCTTCGAAAGGGGTTCCCTCGGGGCCTTGGATCAATGCTTCCCAGTGGAGGAGGTCGTCTTCGGTTACGGGGCCGGCGGTGATGCCTTCGGGGGGGTTGTTGGTGAGGGCGCGGTATTCTTGGAGGAGGCGGCGGTGGGCGGTGGAGGTAGCCATTTTGGCCTGTGTCTTTTGTTGTTTCTCTCGGAGCGGGAAGGGGGGAGGTATATAGGGTGTCCGCGCTTGAATTAGGTGGTGATTCGTAGGAAAGAGGTGTTGTTGATGGAGGTTCAATGTTGTGGTGGGGTTGAACACGAAAGACAGACAGCGTGGGTGGGTGGCGTTGATGGACAGGGGCACCTGGCTTTGAAGCTCCCCACGCTGGGGGGCCCGGCTTGGCAACGTGCAACTGGGAAACTGCCGGAAAGATCCGGCAAAAATGACGCTAAAGTTTTTGGGTCCGGGGGTGGTGGGAAGCTAGCTTAACCTGACCTTGACCTTACGTAGCTCGGCATTTGGACGTTAATTCGCGATTTTGAGGTGGCCATCACCTACCAAGATTTGGCAACCTCGATTTGCCATGGCGCCCACATTGGCGCTCAAACGGGCGCTGGGAGGGGGAGCTGGAGGGAGGGGTCAGATATTAATATCAGGAAGATCGAGCTTGGTAAACAGGACGTCGATATGCCTGTTTTGTTCCTTGTCTGCACGACCCCTCACTACGAGACGACGACCGTTGCCATTGAGAGAACAAAACAGCAGATTGTTGGGTGGCGCGCGCAGCTTTCAGACGACCGAGACCTCGATACCGTCTACACAACATCTACAAGAACAACAAGCGATCGAACCGCCCCGCGCGAAACTAGCTCGTCTGCTTCGAGAGCTCCAAATACAAATCCCCGAATACGTCAAGAGCGAACGCTTAAATCTTGCCCTGAGAAATTTGTCGGAGCCACCCGGGCAGGAGTCAATACGTGTTGCGATACTCAATCCGGCTAGAGAAAATGGAAACGAGAACACGGAGGCTTCCAAAAGTTTATTACGGGCAGCTCTCGCCGACGAGCTTGGTGAGCAGGCAGCATGGGAGACACAACTCGAACGCCACAATCTCGCCGAGGAACCTTTGATTGTGCGGGTGAAGGCTTCTGGACAGGGAGAAACAGCGCCGCAAACAGAAATTCCAACCACGTTTCCAGAGATCACTGCTTACTCGCCTACACTGGGCCGAAGCAACCTCGAACTGTTGCTAGCGAAGTTCAGGCCGCAGGCGACAAAGACGGCGGAGGCGTTGGAGACAGAATTGCTTGTACCTGGCGTACAAACGACCAAGCCTACGGCAGTGATATCGACGCCGCAGACAACTGTAGTTCCCTCGGCAGTACACATGACGTTGCTAGTAGGCAATGGTCTGAGAGGTGCGCTGAACGCCCTTGAGCTCGCCAAGTCAAATCCTTCCTCCATGGTCAAGACCGCAGTGAATTTGAAATCGGGGCTCGCAGTCAAGGAGGAGCTCGAAATCCAGTCACAAACCTTTGCCTACTCGTCCTCGCAACCTCACGACCTCCTCGACCCCAACAGCGGTCTCCCCTTCTTTACCGTCGACTCGTTCGCCGCAATCGAAGGCCTCGACGCCCTCCGCGCCGGCAGAGCAGAAGTCTTCAGCGAGCTCTGGACAGAAGGCAACGTGAGGCAAATCCGCGACTGGCTCAGAGCCAACACGGAATCAGCGGAGAAGATCAAGCCCCCAGTCCAGCACCTCATCCGTTCTATCCTTTCCCGAGCAAAGGAGGGCCTTCAACAACAGGAAAAGCAACAGCAGCTCTCCCAACATTCCAAAGCCAATCTCGTCGAAATCGAAGCAACCATCAAACGCCTCGACCAGGAAATTGTCACCTGGGCGCAGTCAGCCCACGAGGAACTCCAAACCCAGCTCGACTCTGCCTTTTCCGACCACCTCTGGAGAAGTCTGAGCTGGTGGAAGCTCTTTTGGAGGGCGGATGACGTAACGCTCAACACCTCTGAGCTGGTGACTTCCTATTTCCTGCCACGGGCAGAGCAAGAGGTGATTTACCTCGCCGGCAGGGTAGCTGCCTCTTTTCCCTCCGTCACACCAGCGATAACCTACCCTGCTGACCCGGCAGAGGAAAAACTGGTGTCCTCCCCTGTGTCAGTCGTCACAGGGCTAGAACACCACGGGAAATGGCCCATCCAGATAACCTCGACAAAGCAGTACCTTCTCGAGACTACCGTCCCTGCCTTGCAGGCGCTGGCTCAGAAGCTGGTGGTTCAATCGGCCAGTCTGACGGGGTTGAGCTCGATGCTGGCGGGGTTGGTGTACTTTAGTGGGTTTGGGGCGTACGAGTGCGGTGCTATTGCTGCGTTGGGGCTGGCGGTGGCGCTGAAGAGGATGCAGAAGAGGTGGGATGAGGCGAGGGATTACTGGGAGGAGGAGGTGAGAGAGGAAGGGAGGAAGGCGGTCAAGAGGGTCGAGGGGCAGGTGGCGAGGGGGGTGGGGGATGTGCTGTTTAGGGGGGTGAAGGTTGGGGAAGTCGGAGGGGGGAGGGAAAAGAGGGTGAGAGATATTCTTGAAGAAGCGGAAGAGGTTTTGAAGAGGATTGCGAGATGAACATACCGATCAGACTGAAAGGTTGGGCCTATCAACGCCGAGATGAGCAGACAAACACAGAGGTTGGCGAGACGGGCATGATGACCTAGAGAACCCCTTGAAAGGCCTTGTGTAACGGCGGAGATGTATATAGTATTGTATGATATGTTTATTGTCTGTTTGATGCTCGGTTGGGCTCTGATGAGGTCAAGTCCGAAACAACCCCCGAATTTGGTGCCAGATATCCATCGAAACTTGAACATACACCATGTCCAAAACCTGTGGGACTCGACTTGCAGTTTTTGACCCGGATATATTCCGCGCCGGTATTCTCGTTTTTTATCTCTGTCTTTGCGCTGCCATGTTTTAAAGAAACCCTGAACGCCAAACCAAACAATTCGTCCATAAAACCCAACCGCCTCCAAATTCTAGTAGAAGCAATTTTCTCTTTCCTTCTTCTCTCTTCTCTTCCCTCCCAAAAAATGAATTACCTCCCCCCCCTGGGCGGCCCCCCCGAAGCCCGCGCCCGACTGACCGTCGCCCTGCCTCTGGCCAACCCGACACCTCTGCCCCTCACGTTCCTGCTCCTAAACATGGGCGCGTTCCTCAGCATGTCGGGGACGATAAAAAACCGGACGTGCGAGCCCCGGATGTAGACCTGCTCCAGGTGGGAGACGCGGCCGTCGCGGGCGGTGACGGTGATGTCTTTGAGCTGGACGTTCATGTTGTCCTCCGCCTCGATGAGCTTGCCGCGGTAGGTCTGGCCCGAGGTGATTTCGAGGGTTACGATGTGACCCTAGAAAAATGGCAACAAAAAGAAGAGGTTAGTAAAATAGGGAGTGAATGGGAAAATGAGGGAGGTGGAAGGGGGGCAGGGGGGGGGACTGACTTGGGCCTCGTTGAGAAGCTTGATGGGGATGCCGATTGTGGAGGTCATTGTGATGGCGGGGTGCTGTTATTTCTTGGGGAAAATAGAGGATTTGTTGGATGTGGTGGTATGCGCGACACTCGGAGGTGGCAAAGTCAAGTTGGTCGTCGCGAATATGGGTGGTTTGGGTGAATTGAAGATGGGAAGCTTGTCGCGTTGGTTGCAAGCGTCGCAGTTGGCGCGGTGGAGCTTGTTGAATTTCCCAAATTTCAGCCTCGCCGAGCCCCACTTTAATGCTTGGGAATACCTGCTGGTTTTCAGCCTCACTCATGACACTTCAACAACACACCTCACATTTCATTGTGACGAAGGTGTCAGGAGAAGTATGCATTTCAAGCAACTTGCCTGTCATAATCTACATGAACCATCATCCTTCCCATCTCATACATAATTCATCATCTATTATCCACCATCCATGCTTCCTGGGTATCTTCTGGGTATCTCTTATAACGCAAAGGAAAGCAAAAGCCAATGCAAACCACCGAACCCGTACACCCAAATGAAACAATTGACATCCCCAATCCCGATTCATCACCGGAAAGAAAAGCGCTCAAACAAAACCCTGGGAAAACTTCTGCCAAATCTCCCCAAACCTCCCCTTGTCCATCATGACAACAGCAAACCTCTCATCCCGCTCCCTCGTCTCCCTGCCTTTCCTAGCTTCCTCTGCCTTCAACTTCTCCAGGACACGCCAGTCGAAGATGGGAATATACTCGTGTTCATTTAAACCCCGCTTCTTCAAATCAAGGGATCTAATAGTGTTGAAGAAAGCCTCCGTAGCCTCAGGGCGCTGCGGCTCGACCAAAGCGAGTCGTTTCGTTGAGGCGAAACGCTTGTCCTTCCAGACATTAGCATCTATGACAGGCTCATAGATACCATGACTTCTGAGTAAATCTCCGACATACGGAAAGTTGGCTATGCATGGTGAGAGAAGAACCGAAAAAGAAGATAATCCACACGACGCCGGCAGGGTGTGGCACCTTGTATTTCCAGTCGAGACAGAACTGACCGTGACGGAACGCGACAGGACAGGTGCTCGGATGGGCGCTGAAGCTGTTGGAGCGCTCCGAGCCGCGGCCACGAGAACGGATGCTGGTTCGGGCATCGCGATGCTTGCAAGAGCTGGGACTGGTTGGGTTGCGGCCATACGCACACGAGCTGGGATCGAGTGAGGGCGTAGCGTGTGCGAAAGGCGCGTGGGGGGCTGGTTGCCTCGCTGTGTGCTATGGCGGATATCAACGAGCGGCTCTCTAAACACACTCGGTCTCGTGCTGGCACCAGGGGCCGACTGGCCACGGGTAAGACGGGGCACCTTATTCTCCTGCTCAAAGTCTGATTCCAAGGTGTCGACCGATCGCTTTCGATTTTCGAGAGTTATCTCGTCAATCGTATCTTCGGTAAGCCCGTCATGATCTCGATCAATGCTTTCAGCTGGACACCATTAGTTTCCTGATCACTTTGACTGTTCCATGCTCTTACCTTCACTGCCGTGCAGTCGGGAACGGCCTACAGCCCATGAGGAGACCGATGAAGTCAAGGGGGTGCTTATGGTCAGTGCGCCATTTGAGATACGGCGGCAAACCTGTGGGGTGACATTGGTTGAAGGGCTCGGGGGTGTGGTGGTATGTCTTGACACCAAGGACCGCTGGGAGGCGGTCGGAGTGGGCTGGCTAGAAGGCTCAGTGCCTTGAAGGTTGGCGACCCAGGTGAGAATCTCTTGCGAGTCCTCAGGGGCAGCCATGTTCCTGGCTTCTTCTGCGAGTTCCTGCAGCTGTTGGAAAGAGATCGTGTCCTGGAAAGATCTGTCGCAATGTACTTTGGTGACGACAGGAAACCTTGGGCTCCAAAAACCAGTGTTCCCCTCTTTATCAAAAGAAAAACAGCGGAGATCCACAACAGGTGGTGTAGGGAAAATAAACACTGGTCCCCGCCCCTCGTCGATGCCGAGCTCGATCCGTAAATCGATAGCAGAGTTCTCATCCGCCGAGACGCACTCCGGGTTGACATAAGCCACCATCGTGGCCATCTGTGTTTTGTTGAGTTCAACCACATTGGTCACAACAAACCTTGGCTTCTTGCCAAACCGTTCAACCTCCTCTTTGTTTTCCAAGCAACCCACATAAAAATGTGTCCACTTTAGACGTGGAATGTCATAGGTTCTGGCTTTGGCGGCGTCATACCGGGCACCGACGACCGCAAAATCCCCAACGTCTCCAAAGTTGCCGATGTACTCCTTCTTGAGCTTGATAGCACAGCATCTATAGGGTCTTCGCATGCTGTCAAAGTCGAAATAGGGGTCATCTGATTTGAGGACAAGCCCCTCTCCCTTAGCCGTGATGCACTTGGCAAAGGCACGGCGTAAGTCCGATTTGGCTGTACGCCTGTCACAGTCAATGAGAACGCGTTTGACCAAGGCTGAGTGACCTGGTATCACTGTGATAAGGTCCTTGAGCTTCTGGAACCTGTCTGAATGTTTGACTGAGAGCAGTGATGTGTCATCGATCATGAGTACGTCATAGTAGACAATCATGAGATGTTCCCAGGGATGAGCCCTACAAATGTCAGCACAACTACTGATGACAAGGTATGAAGGGTTCGAGAGGCATACTGGGAGTCCTGTGCAGTTCCAATGAATGTCCCAGATCTAGAAACGTGTTTTCTGATCTTGTGAAAGTCCAGAATTCTGTGTTCCTACCGGATGTCAGTACTGACAAGTATACGTACGTATGGAAACACTCATACCTTGTCACTATAAACGACAAGTTCCCCCTCCAGAATGCATCCCTTTTTGATGGGGCATGCGGGCTGATCTATCTGTAAAGAGTCCCGGATAGCACTGTCACTAATGTTAGCATATGTTCAACTCTAAAGAGAAAGCCACTTACTCATGCAGCTTAAACCGATCCCGCGTGGAATCCTTTCCGCTTTTTGAGAAAATCTGTATGCAATCTTTCCCCTTGCTGAGATCTATGTGAATTTGACAGTACTCTCCGTCCAACTTCTCTTCACAACTGATCCTTCCGTGCACCATGCCAAGACAGTGCTTTATACTCCTGCCTTTGATCCAAGTCTGCCTGCCAATCTTGACTCCCAGCCTGGGTTTGAGGTGCTGAGCAAGCTCGTTCCTCCCAGTGACAGTCCTTTCCCTCCGCTGTTTATCCAGGATAGCTCCAGCGACAGTGATGTCGTCCTGGACTTTCAGAATGGCTGGCAACAAAGGGTGTATACTGCGATAAACAGTTCCCGGGTCGATAATGACTGGCTCATAATTTTTGAGTATCATTCTGGTCAGCCATTTCGCATCCCTCGCCGGCAACCTCCGATACAGCTCCCCAATCCCCAACTCCTGCTCCGCCGGCGTGCTCCCAATGCTGCTCATCCCTGAACTCCTCACACTCGGCGAACTGAACCGACAAGCCGCCGCAATACCGTGAAGCAACCCATCAATCTCCTCCACCGTGACCTCCTTGACCGGAACCGGATTAGGCGTCTCATTCAAAATCCCCTCAACGCACTCCGCCAAATCCATGCCCGCCTCCGGTCTCGTCCATCTTCCCAGCTGCGCAATCCTCGACCTGCCCAGGATCAACCCCCTGCCGATAAGAGTCTGGAGCTTCTTCTCCCGGATGTTATACACCCTGTCCGTTCTCTTCTCCGGCAAGAGCGTCGATAACAAAGCGGCAGTGTCAAAATCATCTCTGTGAAGGAGGCCTTTGTGGTACTGAAACCAGTCCTGGATAATCGCCGCGGGAGTTCTGACACCCGAGCGCTTTGTTCGGTTGTCTTCCAACTTTTGAAGCAGATCGCAGACATAGGAAAAGAGAAACGGCATTTTATCGGTAGGAAGTGGTGGGTATCATGCTGAAGTGAAGCTGGAACCACATATATCGAGTCGCTATTGTTTGTTTGTTTGTTAGTAAACACTGGAGTCGGCGAGTCGCTTGGGAAGATGCTCAAAAACCTCCCTCGAACAGGCAGAAGCAGAAAAATGCAGAAAAATTGGGGAGCAGTATTCCTCAGCCCTGGCAGGCTCCAATTGTCTGTCCTCCCACTTCTGTCACACTCGAACAAAGGGAGGGTAGGCACGAGTCGCGTTGGTTGTATCGGATGAATGGCTTGGCATGCAGCACGTGGGCACGTGAAGACGTGAAAGGAGGCCGTGTGGGCTCATCAGATAACACAATTCGTACTGTGTGCACATTCACTTGCTCACCCAAAGACTGCATGAACTAGGTATCTAGCACTGGCATTGTTTGGACACTGTCCATTCTCACCATCAAGGCAACTCTTTCAATAACGGCCCATTGGCCCACCCATCGGCACGAGCTCAGATGGGTGGTCTGAAATCAATATCATGACGCCCTTCTACCATGCTTTGATCCGAACCCATCACATCACCTCGCGCAAGAAGGTTGCCCACCTCCGCAAAGCAGCCCGTGAGTTTGAGGTCTATGCTCTTCTGAGAAGCGGCGGTTGTCCGGGCATCATGTACTGCAAAGGCAGTGAGCAAGGAGTAAAAGACTGGGTTGGAGCAGTTCAAGTAAGGTCCCCTTGATGGCCCTATTCAGAATCACACCTCCGGCTCACAATCCTTCCCAGAGACTCCGCTACAAAGACTTCCACCTAGCTTCCAAACCATCCCTGATAGAAGCCCCTGAAAACCAGTCCCGAGAGCCCACCGGTCTCTTTGAGCTCTCAGCAGTCAATGACTTCGCCGCAGCCATGGAATCCCGCGGCATAAGTAGCTGGTGGAGAAAAGCAATGGACTTTACCTGACCTCCTTCGTCCCTTGGATCCCAGTGAACACACCGAACCTTGAGATATACCATTCTCCACTTTCTATATCTCACCACACCCATCACCTCTTAAAAACCCCTCTCACCCTCCCAATCCCCCTCGCCACCCAAGGCGTCCCCCACAAGCTAACCCCAATCCTAACCGGCAACAAAACCTTGCACAACGCCCACGCAACCCCCACCTCCACCACAAGTCTATACCTCCCATCCTCCTTCCAATTTTCCAGCAAGCCCCCCTCAACCTCTTCCCCTGGTGGCAACCACCCCTTCTTCCGGAAATATCTCTCAAACCTCCCCACCCCCTCCCTCACAACCTCACTGTCCCCGACCATGTCCAACGGCAGCCAGTTCCCATAGTGAAACAGCCCCACCAGCCCAAGCAACGGCACGATAGCCGTGATCTCGTGCAGTATCAAGAAGGCGACGACGTGCGTGGTAGGGGCGGAGCGGAGGGAGGAAGTGTATTTTTGCAAGGGGCGCGGAAGTCTAGAGAGGATTTGTTCGGCGCGGGAGAGCTTCTTTGCCGTGGTGGTAGCAGAAGGCGATGGTGGTGGTGGTGGTGGCGGACTGGTGCTGTTGTTTTGAGATCGAGGGACTCGGAGCTGAACGGGTCGGCGGGGCCGGAGGAGGGATTGCAATAGTGATGGGGGGCGCATTGTGTCTGAAGGATGATTTGATTCAGGCTCGAGAGGAGAGATTGGCTCTCCTGACTGAGGGCAGACGACGCCCAGTGGTTGGTGGAGTTGCGCAAGGCAATATTTGGAATTGGTGATGGGGAAGAGAGCTTGTGACAATCGCGAGGTCACCAAGTCATAGAGGTAGGTCAAAGGGTTAGGGTTGCAGCTGCCAACAGTCTCGAAGATGATGTGAAGACAACACTTTACGATCGAAAAGACACAAGCATTGGCAAGGATATGTGAACAACTCAAATCGGTCTCTAATTTTCCAGAGCTCTAACGCTACATATAATCAAGAGGACCAGTCAAATTGTCCTTCCCACAAATACGGGGAAGCAGTAGTTTCTATTTCAGAAACGAACAGCTTAGGCCTTCTCGTAGACCCAGTCGAAGACAGCAGACTTGTAGCTGTTGAGCTCCTCAGGCTTGAACCAGAGAGCAATCTCCTTCTTGGCGTTCTCGACGGAGTCGGAGCCGTGGCAGACGTTGCGGCCGACATCGATGGCGAAGTCACCGCGGATGGTGCCAGGGGCGGAGGCAAGGGGGTTGGTGGCACCGAGGAGGACACGGCCGGTCTTGACGGCGTCACGGCCCTCCCAGACCATGGCGGCAATGGGGCCGGAGGACATGTCTGTTCAAGACATCGATCAGCATCTGAGGGGGGGGAAGGTAGGTATCACAGGGTGTCACGTACACTGGATGAGACCGGGGAAGAAGGGCTTCTCCTTGAGGTCCTCGTAGTGCTTCTCGAGGTGCTCCTGGCCGGGGGTGACGAGCTTCAGGGCAACGAGCTTGTAGCTGTATCATGTTTGTTAGCAGATGGCCAGAGCTGGAGAGAGCTTCAGCTTGAGTGGAGTTCACGTACCCACGGTTCTCGAAGCGAGAGATGATGGGACCAACGAGGCCACGCTACATTGATTGTTAGCATCAAACATGGTCGAAAAGCTGTACAGCGCTCGCGCGTACCTGGACGCCATCGGGCTTGATAGCAATGAAGCTGTTTCGCCGTTAGTTCATGAGACTGGCAAAATGGCGGGGTAGAAGGAAGACGAGAACAAGGATGGCGGGGTAATCGAGGGGCAGCCAAGCCAAAAAGGCAAGGTGTAGGGTGCTGAGAAAGAGGTAAAAGTCGGGGGAAAAGACTTACGTCTGCTCGGTAGACATTTTGGCTGGTTCTTGAGAGTCTGCTGGAGAATTGACAAGATGTGGTGAGGGAGGAGAGGAGGAAGAGGGAAAAAAGGAATTTTGTTCGAAAGCCGCTGGAGCCCGAACAGCTGAGGAGGGTCGGGACGAGGTGGGGTCGAAACCGTCAGAAAAGACCACAGCCGTTAACACAACGACCCACATTAGGAGGACATAGAATGCAGGAGACTCGTTCCCAAACACGCCCCAACACCTGGCCAGCCAACCACCGCCATCTCGCTGCTGTCGTCTCGGAACAGCTGTGTCTCTACTCGGCATGACGGATCGAATCACAGGTACCCGATCACAGATTGACGATAGCTGACCGCCTCGATGTGCTTTGAGGTGGCTTGCTGATAGGGATGTTGAAGATAGCTAACGAAGCAACAATAGTTTTATTGTCAACGTCCACTTTTCGAGAATGACAAGAAAGTAACGCTTCAGGTTGTTGGCGTCTTCAAATGGACGTACGTGTATGGCATATATCTCCAGAGCCCAATGGTGAGTGAGTGAGGATGTCGACCACATCACCCCCATATATTCGCCTAAACACCAGCACACAGCTGGCTAAAGCCATCGCTCAGGGTTAGGGGTGATTAGACCAATGTGCCGCTTGGCAGCAGGGTTGGCTATGGGCGGAGCGCCAACAGGGGCCCGGTCCCTGTCTCAGGAGAAAGGTGGCCAATCCAGATTGGGGAGCTTTCAAGATGGGACAGCTTCCCAGTTGCCAACTCAAAACATCCCCAACTTGAACCCGGCGCAGAAGCCATTGGATTTGTTTGCTGCATTTCGGTGTCTTCCCGGATGCACACCGTGACGGCTTGAACGCCATCTCTCTCCTTTTTCTCGCGTTTGCTCTTTGTTTTCCAAGTACACCTACAGTGCCTTGCGACAGCGCCTTGAGTGTCGCTAGCCGCTGCCATGCACCTCTCAGGCCCGCTGTCCGGGAGGTGGACAGCTTATCTTGGGCTGATATCTACTCTTTCCGGTGTCTTTACACCAGCAGGTAGGGACTGGTCTTGTATATCCCAGGTTATTCGGACAATTTGATTAACATGTGTATCAGTTGCCGTCAAGGAACATGATTTCAAGAAGTGCGCCCAGTCGGGCTTCTGTGCGCGAAACCGAGCACTGGCTGACCACATCCTCTCCACCAACTCCTGGTCATCCCCATACTCCATCGTTCCCGAATCCGGGTCCTTCAAGGACGGACAGTACCAGGCTGTTGTTCTGAAGACTATCAATGACAACGGCGACACCGTTCGGCTTCCCTTGACCGTCTCTTTCCTCGAATCCGGCACCGCGCGAGTCACGATCGATGAAGAGAAGAGACAAAAGGGCGAGATCGAACTCCGTCATGACAGCAAGGCCCGGAAGGAGCGATATAATGAAGCTGAGAAGTGGGTTATTGTTGGAGGTTTAACACTTGATAAGGAAGCCAAGGTGGATTTCGAGGACAAATCACAGCTTACTGTCAAGTACGGACCTACTTCCACCTTCGAGGCTGTTATCAAGTTTTCTCCCTTTGGAATCGATTTCAAGCGCGACGGAGTCAGCCAGATCAAGTTCAATGACCAGGGTCTTTTGAACGTGGAGCACTGGAGGCCAAAGATCGAGCAGCCAGTTCCCGAGAACAAGGACACACCCGAGGGCGAGCAGAACCAGGAGAACAAGGAAGAGGAGAAGAAGGAAGAGGAACCCAAGGGCGAGGATGAAAGCACTTGGTGGGACGAGTCCTTTGGCAGCAACACCGACTCGAAGCCTCGTGGCCCCGAAAGTGTTGGCCTTGATATTACCTTCTCCGGCTTCGAGCATGTCTACGGCATTCCTTCCCACACCGGCCCTCTGTCGCTAAAGACCACCCGTGGTGGGGATGGCAGCTACACCGAGCCCTACAGACTCTACAACGCCGACGTTTTCGAGTACATTCTTGACAGCCCGATGACGCTTTATGGCTCCATTCCTTTCATGCAGGCTCACCGCAAGGGGTCCAGTGTTGGTGTTTTCTGGCTCAACGCTGCTGAGACCTGGGTTGATATCACCAAGGGCAAGGACTCCAAGAACCCCCTGTCGCTTGGTATCGGCTCCAAGACCAGCACCCACACTCATTGGTTCTCGGAAAGTGGCCTTCTCGACGTCTTTGTTTTGCTTGGCCCCACCCCGAAGGATCTCACTGCCAAGTATGGCGAGCTCACTGGCACCACCACCATGCCTCAGGAGTTCGCTATCGGTTACCACCAGTGCCGCTGGAACTACGTCTCGGACGAGGATGTCAAGGATGTTGATCGCAAGATGGACAAGTTCAAGATGCCTTATGATGTCATTTGGCTCGACATTGAGTACACCGATGAGAAGAAATACTTTACCTGGGACGAGCATAGCTTCAAGGACCCCATCGGCATGGGCAAGCAGTTGGAGAGCCACGGTCGCCAGCTTGTCACTATTATTGACCCTCACATCAAGAACACCGACAACTACCCAGTCGTTGCCGAGCTCAAGTCCAAGGATCTGGCTGTCAAGAACAAGGATGGCAATATCTTTGAGGGCTGGTGCTGGCCGGGCAGCTCCCACTGGATCGATGCCTTCAAGCCTGCCGCTCGTGAGTGGTGGGCTACTCTCTTCAAATATGCCTCGTTCAAGGGCACCATGGAGAACACTTGGATCTGGAACGATATGAATGAGCCTTCTGTCTTCAACGGTCCCGAGACGACCATGCCCAAGGACAATCTTCACGATGGCAACTGGGAACATCGTGATGTCCACAACCTTAACGGCATGACCTTCCACAACGCTACACACCACGCTCTCAAGACCCGCAAGCCTGGTGAGCTCCGTCGTCCATTCGTCCTCACCCGCGCCTTCTTTGCCGGCTCTCAGCGCATCGGTGCCATGTGGACTGGTGACAACACGGCCGAGTGGGGCCATCTCAAGGAGTCTATTCCCATGATCTTGTCGCAAAACATTGCCGGCTTCCCGTTTTCGGGTGCTGATGTCGGTGGTTTCTTCGGCAATCCTGACAAGCAGCTCTTGACTCGTTGGTACCAGGCCGGTGCTTTTTACCCCTTCTTCCGCGCCCACGCCCACATTGATGCCCGCCGTCGCGAGCCTTACCTCATGGGAGAGCCTTACAACACCATCATTGCTGGTGCCCTCCGCCTCCGTTACAGCCTTTTGCCGTCATGGTACACTGCCTTCCACCAAGCCCACGTCGATGGCACTCCCATCGTCAAGCCATTGTATTACACCCACCCTGATGAAGAGGCCGGCTTCCCCATTGACAACCAATTCTTCGTCGGCAACACTGGTCTTCTTGTCAAGCCTGTCACCGAGGAGAACAAGGAGACTCAGGACATCTTCATCCCCGACAATGAAGTCTACTACGATTACTTTACCTACAACGTCGTCGCCTCTGGCAAGGCCGGGAAAACGGTTACAGTTGACGCGCCATTGGAGAAGCTTCCTCTCCTCATGCGCGGCGGCCATATTTTCCCCCGTCGTGACATCCCTCGCCGGTCGTCCCAGCTCCAGAAGTGGGATGATTACACTTTGGTGCTGACCATCCCCAAGGATGGGAAGCACGCGGAGGGAGAGCTGTATGTGGATGATGGTGACTCTTATGAGTTTGAGCAGGGGCAATATATCAACCGCAAGTTTGTTTACGATGGGGCTGCGAAGACGATTACGTCGGTTGATAAGGAGGGGAGGGATACCAAGAGCATCAAGAAAGGGGAGTGGCTGAAGAAGATGAGCGGGGTAAGGGTGGACAAGATTGTGGTTGTGGGGGCGGAGGAGAAGGTGTGGGGGAAGAAGGGGGAGGTGGATGTTGTTGATGAGAGCAGCAAGGAGGCACGGAAGGCGAAGGTGGAGTTCACACCTGCTGACAAGGCTACTGGGAGAGCGAGCTTTGCGGTCATCAAGAAAGTTGGTGCGAGCATTGGGAGTGATTGGAAGATTGAGCTCTAAGCTCAGTCATAGAGTGGAAGATTTTGGCATACGATTTGGTTGTGACAAAACACAGCGTTTACACGAACTTGATTGCTTGCGCGGCTGAACTTGTTGATACTCTTTTTGTCAAACGCTGTTGCTTTATCTAGCTTGGCTTATACATTGCATGATGCTGTACAACAGGAGGTGTTGTGTGTGTTTATTTGTTTGCATCACAAAGACAAGTTTTATGCTCTTACGCATACACAGCTTTTGGGAGGGCACTCTACGTCCTATAGAAGGTCGTGTCCACTCGGGGCTGAGGGGATGTTCTTTGGGTTTGTTTTTTTGTACAACCATGTCGGTGTGGCTTCTTGGCTCTCGCGATATTGACTGGCCATCTGGGCTCTCTTTACCTCACACCGAGCGGACCTTCACCGAATGAGCACCAGGATGGAGCATACGAAGTTTGACACGAGCGGTAAGCCGGCTAGAAAGCGGTACCTTGCATGAGACAGCCGTCCATATAGGTGGTATATAACGGGCGCCGCGTAGCTGCAGCCTGCATGATGTTACGCGGGTCGCACAAAGACATGCAGCACACGCGACAAGAACGAAGCTTTTTTTGGGAGACTAGAAAACTGATTTTGGTGTACCAGGCTGAGTGGCGTTGTTTCTTGCGCCGTTTTTAATCTTGCCAGAGAACGGCCACTTCGTATTGACAAAAAGTCCGACACGTGATATTGTAGCACAACTTTTACCGAGCAGGCCAAAACCGAGGGTTGCACCTTGGATTTCCACTGGATGGATGAGGAGAGCGTTGATCAACACCAGCTAGTTTGTTTGCGCCACACCGCGCCGTTGTACTTGCTGCGCCGTTGGATACCAGGCCACCACTTACAACACCACCAAGGATCGGGGAATTGTTTTGCTGCCCAATCGCTGGAAAACCAACGACTTTACCAGCGAATTAGTTTCTTCTCCAACCAATGGAATAAAAAACGGGCAGTGCTGAATTGATTGGGTCAACCGGTAAGTTGCTGTGTTTGGAATTGATTGTCCCTTTGGCGGGGAATCAAAAGGGGGAGGGGGAATGTGGTACCCTATAAAAGGGGGGCGAACATGACATGGAGCATACCGACCACACCCCTCCCTGTTCCTGTGAGGTTCGTTTGGTACCTAGGTTGTACCAAGGAAGATCTGCAAGGCACACCCGAGAGATCCTCTTCACTCGTTTAAAGGAAAAATATTCCTCTGTGCCTTTTGTTTCTTTCATTCCTCTTTTTTGTTGCTGGTGGTTTTCAGTATTTACTTTGACAAGGGGGCATCGCTCGGTTTGACTTACAACGTGCCAACACCACTTCACATAACACCACCAACTCACCACTTACATCACCACCATAATCTATTCCTCATCTCTTCAAAATGAAGTCCACCGCTCTCTTCGCGGGCCTCTCCCTCGCCGCCACGGCTCTCTCAACCGCCATCCCCCTTCCAGTCCGCTCCAACACCCGGCCCATCCGCCTGCTGCACACGGCACCCAAACCCCACGCCTCCCACCAATTCCAAGGAGCCCGCATCCTCGCCCAAGGAGCACAGACAGAAGAGGAATCCACCCTCGGCGGTGCAGCGGTATCTACTACCGATTCCAACCAAAAAGTCACCTCCGTCTCCGCGGCCTTCGTCATCCCCCACGCGGGCATGCCCACCTCGGGCCCCACCGCCAACAACACAGCAGGCATGTACGCCGCCTCCTTCCACATCGGCATCGACTCCTTCTCCGCCGGGTGCGACGGCAACCGGTTCCTCCGCGCCGGGGTGGACATCTTCTGGGACGGGACCATCGGCGGGGAGCAGAACCCTTGGGTGTGGTACCAATCCTCCCCCGCCGACGAGGACGGCCTCGGGTTTTCCGGTTTCTCCGCCGCGGCGGGGGATCTGGTCAGGTTCAGTGTTTCCGGGACAGAAGTCAAGGTGGAGAACTTTGGCGCGAACGTCACTTGCATCAAGGGCCTGAAGCCGAAGCAGAGCGTCACCCAAACGGTCGACGGCGCCGGTTTGTGCGGGGGGGAGGCGGCCTGGGCGGTGGAGGATTTCCCTCTCGCTGGGCTGCCCAACTTCCCCGTTGCGCTGGCGGATTTCGGGGGGGTGGTGTTCAAGGAGGTGGAGGTGAGTTTTGAGGGGGGGAGTACCGGGGCGGCGAGCGGGAACGCCGAGGGGGCAGAGGTGAGGGATGTCAGGTTGGCTGCTCAGGGGGGGAGGTTGACGGCTTGTGAGGTGGTCGAGGGGGGGAAGAAGGTCAAGTGTGATAGGGTTGTGGAGGAGTGACTCGAAATGAATGGGCTTGATGGGGCGGGGGGATAGGGATATGTCTGGTCATGTAGTGGACAAAATAATAGAGACTGCAATGTAAAGTTTTGGTCTTCAACTAAAGTCAATAGGCCTTCAAAGGTGACTAATATAAGCCTCTCCGTTGCTTTTGGTGATCCTGTCGGTAGAAGCGTGGTTTGATAAAGTTCTGTCACTTGCAGCGTCAACTCCCCAATTGGTTTTCTGGCCTGGCCTTATCTGGTCGCCAGTCGTTATGCTGAATGCAGCTCCCAACCTGTGGTGGTGACCTGACAGTCTGCGTGCTGTTGAGGACCATTTCACCCGTCGAGGGCGGCTGGAGTAAGATGAGGAACGGAAACTTTGAAGAAGGAACTACCGCCCGTGACGTGCCACCTGACGCGCCACCTGACGGTAGTCAAGGCATTGATTTGTGCCAGCACAGGTATTCCCAACTTTATGTTGTTATGCCGGGTGGCGTTTGGTGCTTGTCAACGGGAAGAGTAGGTAGGGTTTACAAAACCTTGAGTTGGTTTAAAAACCTGCGCAACTTTATCTTGTATTTCTTCCGCGTTCTCAACTAAATGCGAATCTATCAGCTCATAAAGGCCACAATGTCGCCTACTTATCAGAATGTTGTTGCAGAAATCTGCCTTCGACTCCTGTTCACAGTCCTGTTTACAATCTCGCCCGGCCCTCAAACGCTGATAACGATAGCTCTCGACACCCTAAACGGAAATACCTCTCTCCCCTGGCCGAGTCTCAACTGGTCGAGTCTCAACTGGCTGTGGGCACCTGTGGTGACACCTGCACAGCACTACTGGCAACAATTGAAACCAGAATTTGCGATCCTCGACAACGGGCAGCTCAACCCAAGATGCATGGCACTCGCGCAATCCTTCTACCGCTTTCAGTCACAGGCTCTACGTATCCCAGATAGCATTGGACTCTTCGGCAACCACCCACCAACCTTAGCTTGTCAAGGCTCGACAATGCAGCTTGCTATCTTAGTGTGGCTATGCCTTTCACCTATAATCCTCTGCCGAGCTTCTTGGTGGATAAAGAAAAACGGCTGGCCAGACGACTGGGACCGTTTTGATATACAGGCCAGCGTTCTATCGATGTTTTTGGGGTATTGGACCTTTCTGACATTTGTTCTGCTGCTTCTTTCCAAGGTCTTTCACGGACTGCCACGGGGAGTCATATATGACAAGGAGACTGGAAACTGGGGCCGGGAAAACAACTGGCGCCGCATGGGAAAACTATAAATCCGAAGTAAGATGAGTCTTCGAGCAACTACAACGATAGTATCGACAATGCAACATGGATTGATAATTATGACAGTCGTTACTAGCCTTACTTAGCGGTTATTTCCTGACTTTACACACTTGCGAGATCTCCAATTGGCTGAGTGGCTGCTCTTGGGCGCCAACACACACACCAAAAATCCTTGGCTCCAGTCTCGTCCTCTCACGATGCCAATATTTTCACAGTTCAGAAGTTCGACATTGGCCACATTCTACTTCAGAAATGGCCAATTACCTTTGTCAGCTGTGCCAAAAGCTCGATTTCGACAAATTGTGGAGTACCCAACCTGAAGACCTCTCTGACGAAGACGGGAGACTGATCAAGCGGACCTTGTCCCCGAATGTGATCGAGAGATGCGATTTGTGCAATTTCTTTGCTCGGGCAGCCCGTTACTACACCGGGGACTACAGGGAATATCTCAATGCAAAGGGGCTGCCCGAGATATCGCTTCGTTTGGGCAGCTGGAGTGGGAGAGTGCCATGTCTTCGCGACAACCAGGACCTGGTAATCTTTATCGAGAAGCAAAATGCCCAGAAAGACATAATAAGGAGCCGCCTGATAACACCGGACCAGATTGACTACTCGTTCTTGCGAAGCTGGTTCCAGGAATGTGAAGATGGCTCCATGCGGTACTACCACAAGCACGAAATCGACAACCTCCGAGTCATTGACTGCGGGGATGTTGGGGATGGAGAACAAGAGCCAAGATTGGTTGCATTCGCTCCAATTGGCAACCCGTTGAGCGAAACACCCGAAGAATATGTCGCCTTGAGTTACGTGTGGGGAGCAGCGCCAGGCACATTGCCCACTCTAGCTCTAAATTCGACTCTCCCCCGACCCCTTCCCAAGGTCATTTCGGATGCCATCGTGGTGGTGAGAAGCCTGGGGTGTCGCTACCTATGGGTGGACCGGTACTGCATCCCACAGGGTGACAACGATGAGAGGGAGAGGCAGATCCATGCGATGGGGCAGATTTACCGGTCAGCAAAGTTCACCATTATTGCCGCGGCTGGGGACGGACCTGATCATGGACTTCCAGGCGTTTCAACTACAAAACGTCTGCCTCACCCCTTCATCAAGATACAGAACTACACTCTTACTCTCATCCCTCAGCCGGACGGATACATTCACCATACCAAATGGGCCACTCGTGGTTGGACCTTACAAGAGGGCTTCTTATCCAGCCGGCGTCTGGTTTTTACTGATCACCAAGTGTTCTACGAGTGTCAGTGTATACAGGCTGTCGAGGCACTTGTGGGTACATACTGGCACCCATACTCCTACTCATCCAGAGAGTTGTGGTTCCACGTATTCGCAGGCGATACTAGCAAAAGAAAAGGAAGGGGTCGGCCGGATTTCCATTACGTCGAGCAACTGCATGGCTTCATAGAGAATTACATGACTCGGGATCTGACAGACCCCAACGACGGCCTCCATGCTTTCCGTGGTATCTTGCAGTATGCTGAACAGGAGACCCAAACACCGGTGCACGAGGTTTGCGGACTGCCGATCTATGTCCCGGAATATTTGAACACACCGAACAACAACTCGGCCATGGCTGTGAGTCTATCGTGGAAGATGGATAACCTGAGGCGCCGGTCCGAGTTTCCCAGCTGGACATGGATCGGGTGGAGGTCGGTCAAGAGGGCGGGAGGGGGAACGTTTTATCTGGGTGCACATGAACGGTGGTATTCATCGGCGGACTCGAAGCATTACATCACATCGGTGGACGTCGCTTTCCGCGATGGCCAGGTCATCCCATGGTCCGACTTTGATGGCAGGGGAGACAGAACAAAAGTATTCGAGAAGTCGTCGAGGCCAGGGATGTCCGAGCTACCGCAGAGTCTGTTGATAACGGGGTGGCTGTTTGATCTTACTGTCGTGGCAGTGTGTGACAAAAGTGACGGCTTGGCCACGACTGAGTTCCACACTGTCGAAATCAGGGAACAGTATCGACGGCCCGTGTCCTTTGGTGTTGAGCAGAATCAACTGATGCCATTCTTTCCTGTCGACAAGGATGGCAATCGCAGATGTACTTTTGTCTGTCTGCTCCTAGCGGAACTTGACAAGTCCAATGATCGGAGCACGCTTGTGTTTTTGGTTCTTCGCCCGGTTCTCGAGACTGAAGCTTTACTGCAGACATTTGAGCGCCTGGACTGCTGGACTCTGACATCAAGCACACCTATTGTGCAGCTCGACGATACGACTATGAGAGCTGGTGATTGTGTTTTCAGGAATGACGCTCTTGTCTTGCAATAGCCTTGTCCCGGTCTTGTATATAGCCTTTCAGGAGACATGGAAGGCCCCAGACTACAAGATATCTAGACTAACTCAGACGGAAATAAGCACATACGACCATAGACAACTGAAAATACGGGATCCCGTCCGCTCTCCCCTAGTCAAACAGTTGATCGGCAGATTAGTACTCAGGTGGGTGACCACTGGGGAATCCCTGCTGTTGTATGTTTTTGCTTGGTTTTTTGGGATCCACTTGAAGCCATCGTGAAAGCCTGACACTTGGGATCTGAGCATCCGGGCCTTAAGCGCAAGCGCCAGATGCTGCTTGGTGGACTTTTGTTTGTCTATCTTGGGTTCTTGATCCTCGCCTGCAATGGACCTGCTTCAGAAGGAAAGTGGTGCGCAAGAATGGATGCTGTCTGCCTCTTTTGACGTAGGCGATGGAGAAACCAAGATCTCGGAATCACGATTGCCGACTTTGACAGCCGGACGCAACATGACGGGTGCGGATGCAGCAGCGCTTCCCCGGCAAAATGCATGCAAACCAAGAGTCCGGGGAAGACGGGGAAAGGCTAATTCCCACGTGCTGATCATCCAGTCGAGCTCCGTTCAACATGTAAATGTCGATATCCAACTGGCGGGAAGTGGTTCGACCGGGGAAGCGCACGAATTGCTTTTATGGAGGAGGAGGGTGTTTTGTTGCGCGCGCATTGACAGTCGATAGATCGCCGTTGGCCGAGATCTCGACTGAACCGGGAACCAGGAAAGCCATGGGGAAAAAACATCAAGATTTGATGCGCCTGGATATTAAGAGGGGTATTCAGGGGGTGGACTGCCGATGGGGGTTATCATAGCGCTGACGATGACGACAAAGGAGATGGGTATAAGTAGACAGGAAGGGAAGCGTATGCCCTGAAGAGAATGCGTGAAGCTTCAGGCTATCGACTAGAGTCCCCTGCCCCGTCTGCATCAAGATGTTGTTCAAATCCGCCCTTCTCGCTCTCGCAACGGCCACTGGCATCAGCCAGGCCAACCCAATCGCCCCCCGTCAAGGAGTCAGTAGGAGTACCTTCCCTTGAAAGACACTTCCTTCCACTGTTCCTTCCTCCCGCTTTCTCTTCCCTTTGCCGCTCCTTCCTTCTGCTGTCCCTTCCCTCTGCTGCTCCTTCCCTCTGCTGTTCCTTCTTTCTACTGTTCCTTCCTTCTGTTGCCCTTTCCCTCTGCTGCTCCTTCCGTTTCCTGTACATCCTCAGCACCTGCCCTCTACCATATCACTTCATTAGCACACTAACAAGTTACCACATTTACACATTAACACATTACCCCTTTTCACCATCTCACCCGTCTCCTAAATGCAACCCAACTGACCACTACATCACACCCAGCCCACCGGCAATGGCCCCTTCGCCCCCGCATACTACACCACCGACTCCTCCCTCAACGGCCACACCCTCTACCTCCCCCGCAACGTCCCCCAGGGCGCCAAGATCCCCGTTCTCGTCTGGGGTAACGGCGCTTGCTCCGCCAACGGCCTCGACTTTCTCAACTTTTTGACTCAGGTCGCCTCCCATGGCGTGTTTGTCATCTCTTCCGGCTCGCCCGGCGGCCAGGGCTCAACCAACGCCCAGATGATGACCCGCGCCATCGACTGGGTCACCCACGCCAACACGAAACAGCGGTACCCGTGGTTGGAGACGTCTCGCATCTCCGTCTCGGGGATGAGCTGCGGCGGTGTCGAGGCGTACACTGCGGGAGTGAACGACAACAGGGTCACCACCATTGGAATCTACAACTCGGGCTTGCTGAGTGAGCAGGAGAGCAGGAACGTGGTGCCGAGGATCAACAAGCCCATCTTTTACTTTATGGGAGGGCCGAGTGATATCGCTTTTAACAATGTGGGTGGCACCATCTCTACCGAGACAAGATGGAAAGATGCTGACAGGCGAAACAGGGCGAGAGAGACTACCGGCTCCTCCCGCAGTCTACCCCGACCTGGAAGGGCAACTTGAACGTTGGGCACGGCGGAACCTATGGTGACCAAAACGGCGGCAAGTTTGGTGTTGCTGCTGTGAGGTACTACCAGTGGGTTTTGAGAGGCAACGCGACTGCTGCCAACTTCTTCACCAACAACCAGGAGGCAAGCCGGGATGGGTGGAGTGTGGAGAGCAGGAGCTTGGGAAATCTGAGGGTGAATCCTATCTAGGTTGGTTTTCTTCATATGAGATGAAGATCGGTGAGGAGATAGGACGTGGAAAGGGGTTAGGGGAAGAGGGTCGGGCAAGACCAGCATCAAAGAGGGAACCAAATGTCAGGGTTCTGGAGGCGAGTTCTGTACTCAACTTACAAATAACCAACATTGCCCACACAATCGTCTTGCTGTTATCCCCAAGTTTCCTTCTCACCTTCACAAAATTATATGGGCGACAAGTCACTTGTCAAAGGGGTAAAAAGGGGATGCCAAGACTCCGGAATGGAGACAAAATGGAGACCAAAAACATACAACACCAGGGATTCCCCAGTGGTCACCCACCTGAGTACTAGTCTGGCCGTCAGCTGTTTGACTAGGGGAGAGCGGACGGGATCCCGTATTTTCAACTGCGTATGGTCGTATGTGATGTTGTAGGTAAGAAACCAGCATTATAGAGGCATATCGCAAACAAGAGGCCGGGTGTGAGAAGCCCAAGATCAAATTCGCCTACTCAGAGGATATACTAACTTCCAGCTTGTTACAGACGGGTTTTGCAATCTGAACTACCCCCAGTGCATCTACGTGAAGAAGTTTGGCTTCCTAGATGCGGCTCTGGCTGCGTGGAAAATTCAGCAGAAAGCTGTACGAAGGATCCGATCAGCAACAGATTCCCGAGGGCCGGGAGGGTGTAGTGTGTCGTTGAACTGGTCTGAATTTGAGATGAGACATGACACAGTCTCTGCCGAGAAGCACGCTGCCTGTTATTGTCCAGAACAGCATCTTTCAAATTATTCTTTCTTCGTGTAGCATAGAGCCTAGCGTTGTTTTCCATCACTAATTTGAGACTCTACCCAGAACACGTCGCGTTACCACCCTGAGCCTCAATTAACTCCCCCAAGTAGTTCACCATCCCATCATAAGCAGGGTGCTTGCTAAAGTCCTCGAACCACAACAAACTCGCCCCATTGCCCGGGAACACATGCGGCACCCAGCTGAAAGGGTCGTAGAAGTCCCACACAGTGATGCCCACACAGACATCTTTCGTCTTGACACACGCCCCCACAACCTTCTGGTAGCACTCACTCTGCCACTGCAGCTTCTGCTCGTCAACCGGCACCTTGATCCTCACATCCAACTCGGTAAACGCAACCTCGTCCACCACCTCCTTGTACTGCCCAATAGTGTTGATCAAGTCCGCCTCGCTCGGGTGGTTGTCGGCATGCAGATGCGCCTGCATCCCCACCCCATCAATCTTGATCCCCGCCTCCTTCAGCATCTTGACCAGCCTCACCGCGCCCGCAGTCTTGACGCTAGCCGGCCTCTCGATCCCGTAGTCGTTGTAGTACAGCTTCGCCTCCGGGTCGACCTTGGCGGCGGTCTCGAACGCGAGCCGGATGTACTCCTCCCCGAGCACGTTGTAAAAGACGCTCTTTCGGTACGTCCCGTCCTCGTCGAGGGCCTCGTTGAGGACGTCCCAGTGGGCGCACCGGCCGCGGTAGTACCCGGCCACCTCGGTGATGTGCCTCACGATGGCCTCCCTCAGGCCTTCTTTGGTCCACTCGGTCGTCTCGACCCAGGGGGCCAGCTGGCTGTGCCAGACGAGGGCGTGGCAGCGGAGGATCTTGTTGGTCCTGTTGGCCAGGTCGGCGACGTAGTCGCCCTCGGTGAAGTTGAAGACGCCCGGCTCGGGCTCGACAAAGAGCCACTTTTGGCCGTTGGTCGGGGTGGTCTGGCCGAACTCTTTGGGGTCCTCGAGGATGGCGTCGTATTGGGAGTAGGACTCCGGGTAGGGCTCGCGCTCGCGGAAGCCGGGGGTGTCGGTGGCGGCGCCGAAGTACTGCAGACCGGCCTTGACGGCGAGCTCGTGGAGCTGAGCGGTGGCCAGGGGGAGGGCCCCGGCTGCGGCGAGGAGGGAGGTGGAGAGACGCATCTTGTGTGTGTTTGGAGAAACAAAGAACTGAGGATGATCCCTGAGCCGAAACAAGAGTCCAGAAACTCGGAATAGGGGAGGACTATATGCGCTTTATATCATCACAATTACGCCCCTGCAGCAAAGCAGCATCATCCTCCGCTTTTCCCCCTTATTCACAGCCTCTACCAGCGCCACGGAAGCGGGACAAGAAGGTTAATGAACTCCATATTGCAAATCAAGGCACCACAATCTGTACGAGACTTGTGTCCAGGGCAGGCGGGACAAAAGGGACAAGGGCGATCATGGTCAGCTCCCCTCTCTTTCCCCTCACGAACATCTCCAAAGTGGAAGCTCTTCAGCCGAACCGTGAATCGTGATAGGAGCCAAGATGTGGTCCGCATTGAGCCTCAAGTGTCCGGGTGACGACCGATGGGGGTCGCATCGGGGAGGAGCTGCCGGGTAAATCAGTGCGGGCCGGATATATGCCATTTCCGGGGTGGACATCCGCTTCAATGGCCATTGAGCTCCAAATGATCATCGAAATGCGTTTTTGGGGAAACTGACGTAAAAGAGGTCGAGGGTCTTGCGTATCTAGTAGTCATATTGAAGCCTCATCTGTATCTCATATCCATAACTCATACACATGTCGTACATAGCCCTAAAGAAAATCCGAAATGCCATCCCGTCCCATGTCTTCAAATCCATGAACGACCCTCCTAAACAGTAAACTTCCCGGACAAAGGCAAATCCCTACTGCTTCCTCCAACCTCAACTTTATACTCCCCCTCCCCCAACCTCCACTTCTGCGCCCTCACATCCCAGACACTTAAATCCCTCCTTGTCAGCCCAAACACCACCTTCTCCGTCTCCCCAGCCCCTATCGACACCTTCTCAAACCCCCTCAACTGCCTAACAGGCACCTTCTCACTCCCCGTCTCCGGAATCCCCAAATACAACTGCGAAACCTCCTTCCCCTCCACCTCCCCCTTATTTTCCACCTCAGCCTCGACTTTTACCAGCACATCCCACAAGTCCTCTTGTCCACCCTCTACAATCTTGCCCTTGGGGAACTCCCCAAAACTCTTGTTACCATCCTTCTCCACCGCCAGATTGGAGTACCCAAAGGTGGTGTAACTCAACCCGAACCCAAACTCGAACCTAGGCTTGATCTTGTTCTGGTCAAAGTGCCTATAATCGACAAACACGCCCTCAGTAAAGTTGCTCTGAGGAAAGTACTTGAAGATGCCCTCCGGCTTGTCAGGCCTGAGCATAACTCCATAGTCGTCTTCCTTGCGAGCGACAGTGTATGGCAGTTTACCCGAGGGATTCTCCTCCCCATAAAGGATCGACACCAACGCCTTTCCGGATGCCTGGCCAGGGAGGTGGGCAAAGATCATAGCCGTGACGTTGGGGTGGTCGATAAACTCCTCTACAAGTCTGATGCCTGCGTTATGGAAGATAACAACGGTGTTGTTACACTGGCTCGCAACGTGAAGAATCAGGTCGTCGGTGTAATCATCGTGAAGGCCCGGTCTGTCTGCACCTTCTGCAGCCCAGGCGTTGCCGAACACTAGGCATGCGCTAGAGACGGGGTCAACGGCTGGCTTGCCATTTTGGAAATCCCAAAAAAGAGCAGTATCGTCCTCGTAGGCTTGTTGAAGAATGGCATCATACGGTGAGATGGCAAGGGACTGGGAAGTCGCCCCTGATCCGCCGCCTGAGTACAATGTCCCATTGAAAGCAATACCTGTAGTTCCCGGTGTTGCACCTGACCAGCCAAAGAACCCTGCACCAAACTCCTGGTAGTCGAAAGATCCGGAGCCCATCAGCCAAGGAGAGAGACCGTCTGTTGGGTTATTTTCGTCGGGATTCTTGGCAGAGTAGCCATAGATAGACAGAAGTTTGGGTGTCTTTAGGGGTAAGGCGTTGCGAATGTTTTTGACCAAGACGTGACCTTCCACTGCACCATCAAACAGGGTGGACTTGAAAGAAGAGTTTCTTGCGTCGACTATGCGATGTGGTTTGGTGAGGTCTTTAGGCATACCGACGCCCGGCGTGGGAAAGTCCTTGTCTTGACCCATTTGGTACCAAGAAGCAATGGTTCTGCTTGTATCAGTAAAGTCACATTACACACAAGTTAAGATAGACTTACCTGATAATCATGTCATCTATCCTGCTTTCAGGGACTGTCCCGTTTTTGATGGCATCTTTGAGGTGTGATCCCCAAAAGTCACCGCCATTAGGCATGGCCATATCCATGCCGGCATCAGCTGTGGCAACTCCAGCATGCTGAGCTCCCCAATCACTGACAACGCCACCCTGGAATCCCAGCTCAGTCTTAAGAAGTCCGTTTTGCGTTTTGCTATTTGCGCAGCCATACGAGTTATTGACTCTCTGGTAGGAGCACATGATGCTTCCAGTGCCAGCACGCACGGCATCCTGGAAGGGCCTGTATTCACCGTCAGCATCTGGCTTACCGCCAATAACTCCGCGTTGCTTACCACAGGTAAATTTCATGCATGGTCCTGTCATCAATATTAGACGAAACAGCCTCCACGCCATTGTTGGGGTTTCTGTTTGTCTCCTGTTCGTTGGCAATAAAGTGCTAGCAATCTCGTCAGCCTCAATGTTAGTCACTTGGTCATAAACAACAACATACCTTTGTGCTGGCAATAACCCCAACTCCCTGGACCCCCTTAACAGTTTCACCAACCAATATGCCGGACAGGTAGGGGTCACTGGCAAATCCTTCCCAGTTTCTCCCTCCGCTCACAACTCTTCCAGCTGGCCCAACCACTGGACCCAGAAGAATGTTTACCCCTTTCGTTCTGAACTCACCACCCATACCTTGGCCCCGAGCCAGAGTGAGTTCCTTGTTCCAGCTGGCCCCGACGTGAATTCCACTCGGCCAGCTGCTCACAAAATCTGTCCCTCTGACTCCCTGTCCGGCATCAGCCAAACACATGCCGGGGAACTTCAGACGTGAGATGGCAGGTAAGAAGCCAGGGCAAGACGTGTCGGAGTTGGCTCCAGAC
Source organism: Cercophora samala (assembly GCA_030512305.1). Taxonomy (NCBI): domain Eukaryota; kingdom Fungi; phylum Ascomycota; class Sordariomycetes; order Sordariales; family Lasiosphaeriaceae; genus Cercophora; species Cercophora samala. Next base: position 43,854 of record JAULSY010000049.1, on the reverse strand, counting down.
GTGAGGCTGATCTATTCGTCCGATCAGATTCTTTTCCAAGAAGCAGCTCAGGGGACCAGAAGAGATAGTACCTTTTCATCCAGCGTCATTTTCCCCACAAACTCCTTGGCTCTATCGAACGCCTCTTTCCACTCTCCTGAGCCTGTCATTTGCGCTATTGATGCCATATCTGTCAGCTCTCACGATATCGGACCATTACAAAAGAGTGATATACTCACGAGAGGGGTAGACCGGCTCTGAGCCCCCATAGAAATACTCGTCCTTCTGAATCATCCTGCCCCCATTCATTTCTTCCTCAGAGCCACCATCGTTGCGTTTTGGGAGAGCTGCCAACCCTGCCAACCCGCCACCTATTATCACTAGAATGAGAACAATGATGAGCAAGCCTTTTTTTGTCTTGAAAAAGGCCAGTTTTGATTGTCAACTTTTCTTCTCTCCTTGATATGGTGGTGGTTGGTCTGAAGGGAGGAGAGCGGCAGAGTGCTGGCTGGTGCCGCCAGCTTTGTGAGAAAGGAGAGAGGCGGAAGCCATCTCAGTTGGTACCTATGTGGTTTGCTCGTGGTCAGATATGAGTTGTGATATTGTGCCTTTGTTTACATTCGATAGTCACAATTCGCACACTTGAGCCGATCAGAAAGCCGTCGGAATAGCAGACTCAGCAAATTAGCTGGAGGTTATCAGAGATGCGCAGTTGAAACTTGCGATTGAGCTCCAGATATAGTAAAAAACCTGCTGTGGGTGGTTGTTTGATGTGAAGGCAAGTCCTGAGCTTGACCCCTCCTCTGCGACTGCCACTGTTGTTTACACCTGCAGCCAACCGGCGTTGCCAGCGGCAATCAACCTTAATTACTGCCAAGACCCTGTCTTCAACTTTGAAGATCACCAAAACTGTTGCTATTCTCATCCACTGTCATAGATAACGAGAAATTTTCTTGAATATAGCTAGCTATTTGATGTCTTGTATCTCCTGCATCTTTATTTTCAACCAAGTCTTTGCAAATCTGTAGGCTTGGACACTGACAGTCGCTGTGGGTATACCAAGGGGGGGTTAGGGTTAGGCCTTGCCTTTGGAGGCGAGGATTTGGTGAGCTTCTTCAGAGTGCAAACAAAATGTAACGATCTCCGCTGGATACCAATGTTTTCGGCATAGCAAGATGCTTGATTGTTCAGACTCGATGCTTGTGTCTCATAGTGAAGCATCGCCTTGCGCTTTGATGCTGTCAGTGCCCGCGGCGCGCCGGTCGTGCATCCGCACCGTTAGCGGTGGGGCTCCGCAGGTAGCGGGAGCGGGCCGGCTAACAAACTGGGGTGAAACCGCAAGCCGAATCCGAAGAACTTCAACGACCTTCCTCCCTCCAGCTTGCCTTTGCACCGAAAGCTGGCTGCGACTACTCCGGATCTCTCTAATAAAAAAATAGAAGAAATTCTTCAGGGTCTACATCATTGCAGAACCAGGCTGTCTCAGAACTCTCACCGATCCCTCCACCCGCCTGATACCACATCCGCTTACATAACGTCCAATACCACTGAAACAGCCCTCCTCTGTTCCTCCCGTCGTGCCATCGTTGCGCTTTCGTCCCTTGCCAATGTCGCCGGCGTCATTCTAACGATTCCACATCGCCCGGCTCAAGCTACCTCGGAGAATACCGAAACCCCTTCAATCCACCTCCATTCTCCGCTCTTTGTCCGTTACGGAGTAGTATCATGCATTTCGGCAACCGGAGTACGTTGCCGACGAGTGATGTCTTGGTGACGTTCGGCAGACGGCAAATGAGTGTTCCTTATCTCATCTACCCAAACATCGAACGACCGGATGTTTCCATCTTCAGAGGAAATCGGCGGTGTCAGCTTCGCGATATTAGACATGGGGTGTCACTCACGGCATGGCAGCCACGTGCGGCTCACGTTCCTCCGTCCGATCGCGATTGATGAAATGTCCGTGTCACTTTGGGTTTTGCCGTTACCGACATCTCATCACTTGCAGCGAACCAGCAAATGCCATCTCAAGATCGATGAACCGAGTTTACACAGACGGCACGGCATCTCCTTCTGATGATCAGAGATCTCGTTAATCCGTAAATCTTGAACCACCAAATCAATCTTGCATGATAGAAGGGCGCGAGCCACCACCGCCATCATCGAGAAGCCATCTCTCCGAATACATCCGCATGTCTTATACTACCCGGCGCGGTTCATCTTCTTTGCAGCTCACACTGTGTGGTACACATTACACACCGAACCGGCGAGTAAGAAAAGAAATATCCCACAGGCTAAGTAAGACATACGTCCTGCGGTTTCGAGACATTGGTTCCGGGCTGACCTACATGAATGTCGTTGCATCGAACAAAACGGAGCCGGGCTCTCACCGTTTCCCTCAAGCATATCTGGCTGGAAAAGACTCGTCTCTTTGACAACTCAAATGCCGACTCTTTCTGCCTGCTGTGCTGTCAATTTCAGGGGGAAAGAAGAAAGCAAAAAGCCAGCGAAGTAACGGTGCTCCACTTTGTGTCTGCCCACTCTGCCTGTCGCCGGTGTCACCCCAACATCTAACGGTCAAGTTGGCATAAAGTGGATATTTTTTGGAGGTGAATATTCTCAAACAACCTCATGAACAACCAACTTCTGGAGAAACATCACCGATATCTCTTTCGAAATAGCGTCAAAAAAAAACCGGGTGTTGAACCTGCATCTCCCCGGTGTGCCTAGTGTAGCCAACGTTACAGCATTGGCTTCTGGGCGCCGGAGGCGCGGCACAACCGCGTTTAACAAAGAACAACGTTCGGTGAGTTTTCCTCTGCAGGGCCTGGAATCCTTTTCTGCAACGGCAGCAGCCGGACGAAGGTGCCGGCTATCCCGCTCCGCTGCGCTCAACCACCCAACCTCCTCTCGGTAGTTGGGAGTGTCGATCGTTTGTTTTATCTTTTGTCGATCGTCCTGTTCCAAATATCTTCCAAATATCAATGGAAGGATTTGTTGCATGTGAAAAGGAAAAAACAAAAACCCAGAATAAAATTCGGCCGAATTCAGCAGTATCCCATCTGCAATTACCCCTATTCCTCGCATATTCCCCCCACCAAACACACCTCACCTTGGCTGGCCTCGTTTACTTCTTCTTGAGCCGTTTTTCCAAGATGGCGTGCGGTCTTGGTAGCATGAAGACCACGCCCTCAAACCACACCACCGAAAAGAAAGCTGGTTTCGGTTGAGGACAGGGGGCCCATCTGGAATGTAACCTCTTTCTCTTGTCAGAAAAAGTCAAGACCGACCTCCAAACTGACAAGACCCATTGAAGGCTTGGAAATATCCCGTTCACTTAAATCTCACCCCCATCGATATACATGTATGTGTACGGCGTCAACTGCAGCCAGCAAAAATGTGACTTCTCAAACAGTCAAAACCCTCTCTCATTTCTCATTCTCTATCTCTCGCATACCCCATTTCAATTACAGCTTATCACACAACCACCCCCCCGTCCCCCCACGACTGCACGTTTCCATGCACACCGTTCATGCAGTGTCACATCAACAAACCTTCTCTCTTTTGTCCCACCATTAGGGTAACATCCATCCCCCCTTGCTCACAGCGGTAAATTCCCCACCACCCATCAACAGCCACCGCCCACCCGCCCCTTGCCCGTTCGGCCGTTTTAATAACAACTCCAAACTCACTTTCAGCCCTGAGTATAAGAGACCTCCTCCCCCCCTCTTCCCCCCCCCTCAGCTGGCTCAGCTCAACCACCGCTCGCTCGTCTCATTATTCCACAAGCTCACTTCTTCTCACATTCTCTCATCTTCCCCATTCAAACAATTTCACATCTCATCTTGCGATTCTCACACCCAAACACTTCCACTCTCCCCTCCTGCAAGAAAAATATACACATATATCCCCCCCAACCTTCTTATCCAAAATAGCCCATCACCAACTCCCAAAAAAACCACCATCCAACAGCTGCTCGCACGGTAAGTTCACAAAATTAGCATGACAAGGCAAAAGCAGTCCCAATGAAAAAGACACCCATCGTCAAACCATCGTAGAAAACAAAACGCCCCCACTTCCCAACCTCCTCTTCCCTAAGAGAAAAACGAAGTATATAAAAACTCATGAACAAACCAAACCGATCCCCTAAAAAGTATACAACTTTGAAAATCTGCCAGAAAACGGCAATGTCGTCATTCGAGCCCGTTCGGACGGTAACGTAAACATCGGCTCGTAGACGGAACGGGGTGGGTTCGTAGTCGTGTGCGTATGTATGCATGTGTGTGTGCCGGATCTGCCACGTGCGGGGGGGTGGGCGGTCCGTAAATAGACAACGGGGGTCTGTCGATCTGCATGAATTGCAGTCGGTTCAAAATGTAGAAGAAAACGGTACGATGTCGCAGAAAGCTCGCTCGCATGAGAAGAAAACGGAGTGGATGGGTGGGTATGTTTCGACATGTTCTCTCTTCTTCTTTTCAAACCCTATCATAAGCAGGTAAAAAACTCCGGTTAGGTCACATTTCTATCCCTGATCAAAGCATAAACAAGAAACGGAATAAGGAAAAAGAAAAACCAAAAGGCCGCCCTAAAACCCAGTATCATGATACGTAATGACAAGGATGAATGACGAAAAAAAAAAGAGATGTAAAAGAATAGAAAAAGAAGGGTAATTTGGTGAATTACAACCATTTGTTTTTTGCCTCCTCTCCCCGTTTATCGGCCGTTTCTTGTTTGCAGACGGACACCGAAAACCTTTACAAGGGGGGCGCACTGCTCGTAGATAGAATGTGTGAGATGTAGTCAAGAGGCGAGTGTGTGTGTGTGTGTGTATGTGTGTATGTGTGTGTGAAGGAAGAAGTGTTGAAAACATCGAATATGCAAATAAGTGGTTCGCCCCTTACAGTATAAGCTGCTTCAAGTTCCGTTGGATAATCATATCCTGCACGGAACCCATGGTGATTTTGAGCAAGTTTGTGTCGGTGGCGTTGGTGAAATGTCCGTAGATCTCCTTCTCTGGGTTCCGGTTCAACGCCCGGAATTTGTCCATGAAGTACTTGCTGGCCAGCTTGCAGTCGTCTGGTGGGCCGTGGTAGTCAGTGAAGCCGTGATCTGTTATCGGGCTCTTGGCCAGCTTCTCTTTGAAGAGATCCATCTTGTTCAAGAAGAGAATCAGCGCAGACTTGCTGAACCAGTGGGAGTTGGCAATTGACTCCCAAAGCATCAGGGCTTCGTTCATTTGGTTCTAGGTCAATCGTTAGTTTTCGTTTTGCTAGCGATGGTGCTTGGTGCATGCGTGGGGGTCAACATACGCCGTCCTTGTCCTCCACCAAACATTGGTCGTAGCCTGAAATGGCTACCAAAAACAGCAGGCAGTTGACGTTTTCGAAACAGTGAATCCACTTTTTGCGTTCCGATCTTTGGCCGCCGACGTCGAACATGCGATAGGTGAGCTGGCCCAAGTCGAAGATTGTTTCGGTGATGCCCGTTGTCCTTAACCTTGAGCGCAGCAGATCCTGATCAGTCGGTACATAATCCTTGGCCCAAACCCGGTCCAAATCGCCGCAGAAGCTGCAAGCGGGTTGGTCAGTACTTTGCAAACAAATCACAACGTTTCCGAAGGCGCAGGCTGCTTACTAGTCGAGGTTGTCATGCAGGGCATATTCGTTGCCCTTCGCGATGGCCCTCTTCACACCCTCGTCCTGCCATAGGCTTTTGATGGGCTCCAAGTAGTCTTCTGGCAGTGGCTCATCCGCAACCACATCGTAGTCTACCATAATGTGCGCCAGATTTTTCTACGCGATCTGTGTTAGTTGAAGAGGGCTGAACACCGAGATAGCTAAAACTGACCTCGTTGTCTGGGTTCTCGAATGGGATGTTGAGCTCGTTCATGGCGTCGAAGATTAACCGGAAGGACTGGACAATATTTTGGAACACTACTGGCTTCCACTCCAGCTTTTCGTTTTTGCTGAACCCCGACGCATAGATCAACTTCATCTGTTTCAAGACAGTCGATTTGCCAGACTCGCCCGCTCCTGTTTGACACGGTTAGGATAGCTGCAGACAGCGCAATGAACCGAGCCGAAGTATCCGTACCTAACAGCAACAGCTTCACTTCCTTTGACAACTTCTTCTCATCGGCACGGATAATCTTGTCCAACTCGCGCGACCTGGCCGCGCCAGCCTCGTCGCCCTTTTCACGAGCTCCAAAACACATTATATCAGTCGGGTAACCGCTGCGGTGGTGAATCGATGTAGAATATTATTCGGTACAAGTTGCTGTTGAGCTCGACCAAAGAAGAGTCGTTTGGCGCGTGATGTTGTCGAACTTTGGGGTATTAGCTGTCGAGGAGGGTGTGTTGCAAGCGAATGACGGAGGGCGGCGCACGTAGAAGAGCTAGGTAAGGTCCACAGAACATGAAACGCCTGATGGCGCTGTGAGAAGGGCTGAACGGCAAGATAGCTCAAGGGACCACTGAACGGATGCACCGATTCTTCTAATGACGTCGCAACGAGCCCGTGATCGATATTCGATTTTCAATGGCGCCGTCTTCTCGCTTTACCATCGACGGCCGGGCTTCCGATCGGCAATTGGCACTTCTTGACAAGCTGCCGTCTGGGATTGCTGGTGAAACTGGAGTTGGACTGACAAGTGAGCCAGGATATGACGGATGGGGAAAGCGGGCCACCTCGCGGGTCGACAGAAAGGGGGATTATGACGGAAGAGTGAGGGACAATCCGAGCGGTCCGGCAGCAAGAACAAAAGGATGGAAGAATGGAAGCCGAGAGGACTAGGTAATTGTAATACAGGAACTTTTAGGTGAGAGGACTGATTGATCAGGCGGATGGGATGGCAGCAACCTGAAGGAAGCAGCAAAAAAGAGCAGCAGAACGGCCGGCGACCCGTGGCTCAGCGCCAGGTGCGACCTTCCCCCGTATTAATTCTTCTGCAGCGCTCATCTTTCCATGCACCGATGCACCCATGTCCATCCATGCAACCCCATTCTTCTTCTCGCCTCGAGGGGCCCTGCGTGGGCCGTGCTGAAGAGCGGGACGTACGGTAGGTACCATGGTACCAACCCTACCGTTAAAAAAATAAAGTGGCAGTAAGCACTTGTTCAGGGGTTCTTCTTCCTGTCTTGCAGATGCAGCTGGACGGCATTTTCCCGTCATGCTTCTCCTTCACTGCTGTCTTTCATTGTTCCACCGAGATCACCGGCCACGCGGTGAGGAGGCTTGGGTGGTCCTCGTGGTTCTGATGGGCCGTGTGTTCTGGAATCTCTTCTTTTTGCTGCGCGGTTCGCAAACATCCAATACCTACCAGACCACCTCAGATCCGATGGAACGGCCAAGCCCCGTCAAGGTGTCGGGGAATCGGGTCCACATTCCCAACGGTTGCAGGTGGACGATCACAACTAAAACATAGTCATAATAGTGTAGGGCATTTTGTCATCAAAAGGACTCCATCAGTCCCCAGTTTTGGCGCCATCGCCACGGATTTCAGCTCGCTTGCCTTCCTCTTATCATGGCCTTCTCCGTCACCACCGGCCGTAACCACCGGAAGCGGAGGCAGGGCCCGCTCCGGCGCAACAGCTGGGCAGCATACTTTTAACCCTTAATTCTATCTCTGCTCCCATTGATGGTAGCGAACGGATGGTTTTTCACTGCTCTCCAAGAACTCAAGCACTCGAGCTCAAAGACACCAGAACACGAAGACCGAGCGCTTGCGCCTATGCGCTTGTCCTGTATCTCGGTAACGCACTTTTTCCTCCTTATTGCGCCCCTGGCTGCAGCTGCCTCTGCGCGCTAGCTCCGAAGCTGGACAGTGGGTTGAAGATGTAGGCGGGTCCTTTGGCTTCACATGCACCAATGAGGGGCCGCGGGCAGATGCAGGTCGACGGCGCGGGCTCACCTCACTCGACTCCAGATTTACCACATTTTCCCCCGAGCCAGTTATGTAGCTTCAAGCAAGCCCCTGTGGCTTGCTACCTTTATACTAGCCTTTCACGCCTTTGAGGCTGCCACAAGATGCCACGCGAACTGCCCCGGGCGTTTGGGCCTGATCTGTGCGTTCAAGTGTCAGATGTTCGTCACTGTCTTTGGGCTGTCGCTACTCTGTACACACCTGTCGAGAATCACCAGATAAATACCTACCTTTTCTCCGATGGCGAATGGACGTGACCGCTCTAGCGTGTGCAGCATCTGGTTGAGTTGACATGGAGCTGCAACCTTCGTTTCTTTTTTCCGTCTTTCGCAATCATCCATGAGATGAGGGGCAAGCGAGAACAGACTAGGTCGTTGGTAGAACCAGCGGGCTAGGGCTTGAGGTGGAAATTTCTTTACCACTAAAGGCTCACAAATGACAAGAAGGGCATAGATCAGCCCTGTGCGAGAGTATCTGGGGATGAGAGGGATAAGGGTGAAAAGGAAGCTTTTGACGACATCAAAGCCACGGGTGCCTGGGAACAACCACAGCGCCCGCACCAACCAAGGCCACATGGCAGCAACGCCAACATATACCGATTAATATATTCTGCAGCTACGCCGATTCCGCAGGTGGGCATGCGGCGTCAGTATTTTGATAGTGCGTTTCGGGCAACTGCATGGCCGCAGACATTCTCACCGGTCTTTGGTTCAACTGAGCAGTTGGGTAGAGCGGGAGTGTGGTCTCGGAGGGGTGCAGGGACCCGAGCCATCAAGCTCACCTCGGCGAATCTACAAGCTATTTGTGGTGATCCGTATACAGTATCAAAGACATGTGGTGTCTTGCAATGAGGCCGAGTCATGGTTACGCAGATTGCTCGGGGCATTAGGCTCCAGTAACCTCGGCCATAAACTGTTGTTTAATACCTACCTTACACACTGGGTAGGAAGGGCCCCCAATCCAACATCACCCTTATTACAAAGTTGAATGAGTATCATGGAAATCACGGCACGGCCTACACGTACCCCCGGTGGTACGGCCCACGGGGGCCAGGGCTCTCTCTGTGCCTCGGATTGTCACCATCCACTAACGGCAGCTCGTGCGCAGGTGAATCGAGTGGTCGCGCTGGTCAGTGAGTTTGCAAACCCCATCTGCTGATCTTCAACGCGATGGTGCCAATGATCAAGCGCTCAGACTTTCTTCAGCCCTTATTAGCGTCCAGCCCTTCACCCCTCACTGGGCGGAGGTCCGAGCTGGCGCCGGAGCGGGGCCGACCAGCCGGCAAACTGAGGTCTTCTCCGGGCGGCCCAATCCCGGTCTTAGCTTTCGTCCTCCGGGCTCAGCCCGGCAGGCAGCACAACTTTGCTCAAGTACAACTAGTTAAACTTAAACAGCAATCGATGTCGGACCCAGACAACACCACCTATTCTACGCTTCACTCCAGCATGAGGAGTTTGTCGATGATAACATTCTTTTGTTGTTAGCAACCCCTCATCCGTACCCCTTTGCCTCAAAAAAAAAAAAAAAAGAAAAAGAAAAAAAAAAAACATGGCATGTTTTTCAAGCATAGCGATAAGATTGCCAGCGACAGTAACGGATAGCTACGGATGAATGGCTGCAAGATTTCAGACGTCAGAATGAGTATTTTCCAGGGTTATCTGTGAGATACTGCTCCCAACCCTCGACCCAGGCTCTCCACACCTTGAGGTTTGGACCTTGTAATTCGCTCATACCTTCCGAAGAAAAATCTCTGCAGCTACAAGCGGTTTGCCGTGTCGTTTTGATAAACAACCCCACCTACACCATTCTTTTTGACTGCCCCTCCTTCAAGTTGGCTTCACTTCGAGTTTGTGCAAGGCGTCTTCTTTCCAGGCCACTTCATACCTTCCATACCGCTCGTAACCTCCACCAATCTTTCAAAATGGGTGACATCACACACGCTACCATCAAGGGTAAGATATCTCGATCACCCCCCGTCTGCCCCTCCCCTCACACGTGTGTCATCCCCCATGGAGGGGCTGAACAACCACGACCCCGCCATCAATCAATATTTACACCTCGAAACGGTGACCACGCCCTCTCCATGTGGTGGACAGCCGGGACCATCGGGTATATCGGACAGCCCTGCGATGTTCGGTGCCGCCAGATGGACCAATTCCGACCCGTCTCTCACATCCTCATGGCCTTGATCACAAAGAGTTTCAGAGTTTAATGGGCTTCATTACGTTTACGGCATCACCACACTCTGCCGCCGGCCCAGATTGTGCCTCACACGGGCAGCTCGTGCCGCGTGGCATTATTGATCATGAAATGCACCATCTCACTGCACGGGTCGCTTCATAGAGTGAAATTGTGTCCGACTACAACTACCGACATGTTGTCTGTGCAAAGCTCATGAAACAGGACTGACATTGTGGCTTGCATATAGATGGCTGGTTCCGCGAGATCTCCAACATGTGGCCTGGTAAGCACGCTTCCGTATGCCCTTCCAGAACGAGGTCATGTTTCTGATTCTAATGTTCTTTCATAGGCCAGGCTATGACTCTCAAGGTCGAGAAGGTCCTCCACCACGAGAAGTCCCAGTACCAGGATGTCTTGATCTTCAAGTCTACTGACTACGGCAACGTCCTCGTCCTGGACAACGTCATCCAGGCCACCGAGCGTGATGAGTTTGCCTACCAGGAGATGATCACCAACCTTGCCATGATGTCCCACCCCGAGCCCAAGAAGGTCCTCGTCATTGGCGGTGGTGACGGCGGTGTCCTTCGTGAGGTTGTCAAGCACGAGTGCGTTGAGGAGGCCATCCTCTGCGACATTGATGAGGTGGGTTTAACGAGCCTCTATCTGCGCCTGGTCTCGTGTTGCTGACACATCTCACAGGCCGTCATCCGCCTCTCCAAGGAGTACCTCCCTCACATGTCCGCCGGCTTCGCCCACCCCAAGGTCAAGGTCCACGTCGGCGACGGCTTCAAGTTCCTCGATGACTACAAGAACACCTTCGACGTCATCATCACCGACTCCTCCGACCCCGAGGGTCCCGCCGAGTCCCTCTTCCAGAAGCCCTACTTCAAGCTTCTCCACGATGCCCTCCGCGAGGGCGGTGTCATTACCACTCAAGGTTGTACGTCTCCTTTATTCAGGAAAGTTCGAGACCTGGGGGGTATATTCTTTTTGTTGTTTCAGGCAACTCAACTTTGCCTGATAGCAACATTGTTGTTGTCCAAGCCCCTCAGGAGCCTACCAAGCGGTAGCTTTGCGTTTCTCGACTTTCCAAATTGCTGCGGGTTTCTTCTTTTGGCCATCTCTCTTTTAAGAAATTCTCCTTACTAGTTGAACCCGCACGCGTCGAGGACTATGTTGGCTAACTGTTCTTGTTTTCTAGCCGAGAACCAATGGCTCCACCTTCCCCTGATCACCAAGCTGAAGCAGGACTGCAAGGAGATCTTCCCCGTGGCCGAGTACGCCTACACCACCATCCCCACCTACCCCTCGGGCCAGATCGGCTTCATGGTCTGCACCAAGGACGCCAACCGCAACGTCAAGGTTCCCCTTCGCTCCTGGACCAAGGAGGAGGAGGAGAAGCTCTGCCGCTACTACAACTCCGAGATTCACAAGGCCAGCTTCGTCCTTCCTACTTTCGCTGCCAAGGCTCTGCAATAGGCGGCTTAAGAAAAGTGGTTATGGCCTAGAGACTCGAAGTGCCGGGACAATTCAACCGATTTGCTAGGAAAATAGTAACCGGAAAAGGGGGGCAGCAAGCGGCACGCCACTGCTGCTGAGAATGGATAGAGGGCCATCTTTTACGGCAGAGACATCTGAGGCACACCACCATAGAAGCTTCTCATAAAGGTAGATTACATCAAAAAGAAACGATGGATCTTCCTCAAATACTGCCTTGCAAAATCTTGAGTTTGAGGTCATCATGTCATTATATGCGTACACCTCGTGCCTGATTTACATATCACTACATCTATGGCTCCTCATAGCGCACCCTCCCCTCACTGACATCGGGATAAACATCAAACCTCCTCTGATCCCTCAATGGAATCCCTCTTCTCGCCTCCTCGATCTTGCTCCCATCCAACACCGCACTGACAACCTGCTCACCCTCCCCAGCCTCCTCCAACACCTGCGCCATCGGGTCCACGATCAAGCTGTGCCCATAAGCATGATACACCCCCTCGCTCATGTCCCTCGCCGGACTGCACAGCGCGACATAAAGCTGGTTATCCACCGCCCTCGCCTGCCCCAGCAGCTTCCAGTGCAAGGGGCCGGTGGTGAGGTTGAAAGCGCCAGGGTAAATCAAGGCAAAACACCCCTTTCTCGCCGCAATCGTCGCCAGCTCCGGGAAGCGGATATCATAGCAAATCGCCACGGCTATCTTGCCATATTCAGGAAGGTCCACGATCGTGAGTTTATTTCCCGGAGACAGGATGTCCGATTCAGTAAACTTGATCTTGCCCGGGATATCGATATCGAAAAGGTGGACTTTTCTGTGGGTGGCGAGCAATTCGCCCGAGGGGGAGAAGATGAGGGAGGTGTTGTAGTATTTCTTTTCGTTGCTGCCGGAGACGACAAGCTCGGGGATGGAGCCGCCGACGAGGTAGACTTTGTTGTCGCGGGCGATGTTTTGGAGGGCGAGGTAGGATGGGTTGAGGTCGGGGGAGGGGTTGGACGGATCGGTGGGGAGAGGCTCGGCGTAGGAGGGGAAGTGGTCGGTTCCGTAGGGGGAGTTGAAGCACTCGGGGAGGACAACGATTTTGGCCGAGGTGGACTTGACGGCGGAGGAGACGGCGGTGGCGGCGTGGGAAAGATTGATGGATTTGGTGCTTGTGGAGGGGAGCTGGATGCAGGCTAGGGTTACGGGCTGGCGAAGGAGTGTGGTGCCTGGGGTTGTCTGGGTGGACGGGGGGACGGAGGAGGACATTTTTCGGAAGAGGGAGGGGAGGGGGAGTTGAGCGCGAGAGATTGCTTGAATTGAATGGCGGGTGGGGGAGCTGGAGGCGAGGATTCGCAATGTCGTCAATGTTGTTGTTGAAGCTCTCATGGTGGGGTTGAAGGAGGGACGTTGTGATTAGGGAGATGCGGGGTTAGATTGATTTGGGCCCGGCCGGCAGTTTGAGCTGTTCTGGAAGGTCATCGTTATCCAGGTGCCCAACCCCCCCGGCCAAAGCTATGACCCACGCTGCAGATTTCGTGGAGACTTGGTGGTTTTTTTACGCCAAAAAATAGTCTTTATATCAAAACTCAACGAAAAAAAGCCCAGAAAAATCAGAGGGATAGGGCGGCTTATAATTGTTAATTTGGAGCTGTATATGGCTTTCAATCTTTAAAAAAGGTAGTGGTGGTGATGTTGGAAGTTGGGGGGGGACTGCGGGTCCTGCAAATTACTATGGCTCGAGCACACCTGGCTTGGGCACCTGGATAACGAACGGCGTTCTGGAAGCTTTATGGAAGGCATGCCCGACAGGGGTGGCTCTTTCCGAATGACAGCTTCTGGGAACCTGATGAGATTGGAGCAAGATGAATCTTGCCTTCCAAATGGATCATGTTTACCATCCCACTGTCATCAACCCAACTCTATTTTGGGTTGTCAGCTCCTTCTCGTGAATAACATCACCCATGAGCATGACCATCCCGCCGCGGCTTCCAATCGACCATGCCATACTTTCCCCAGCGAAGATCAGCGTCCTCGCCCGGGCCTTTGCTGGTGCAAACACACTCGAGAAACGGGACGCCCCTCGCAAGAACCACCAGAATGAACTGGACCGATGGCGACCTGCATCGTACAAAGCGTGGCAGACTGAGAAAGGTCAACCCTGCCAAACAACGTCAGAAGGAGTACTTTGCTCGCATTAGAGCTCAAGCCGAAGAACGAGAGGCTGTTAGAAACGAAGGCAGGCACTCGTCATCCCGCCAGCCAGTGTCGTATGCACATCAACCCTCGCCTCAACCGAGCCTAAGGGGGGCATCTCAAGGCATTCAGAACCAATACAGCCCAAGCCATGAACAAGCCATCGAACAGCTTCGGACATTCTTCAAGGTTCCAGCTCGACAGGACAGCCATAATTCGGCAAGTCGTCAGCCGCTTGGACAGCCACCACGCAACCAGGAGTCTGCCACACTGCTTGCCAAGTATGGGGAAGAAAAGCTCAACGAGATGAGGCTGAGGTTTCTCGCAGACCTGGGTTAGGAAACAGGTCGAGATCCCACGCTGATTCCCTCGAAGCGCCGCCGACGCCCTGAACCTCCTCCAAGGCCAAACCCTCGGCTGCATGCACCAGCAGTACGACCGGGGCCAATCAATGCGCCTTTCCATTTTGATACCCGGCAGCGCACACATGATCTGTCGATACCGGCCATCGGCCGTGATGCCGTCAAGATCCAAGTGGGAAGTCAACAGAAGAGATTGGGCGAAGGTTCAACCACCAGCCGGTGGAACACTATCAGAACAGCCAGCCAGTCGCGCACCGAGACTTTACGTTCGGCGAGCCGACCCTCGCAGCATATCCCCAGCAGTAAGTTGTCTTGATTCAACAGAACACTCGTCACCTAGCTGACTTGTTCCCAGGTTCTAGCCGCTCGCGGCAACGGAGCGAGAATTCATCGTATCAGTCGTCACCATCTTGGCATAGGAATAGAAATGAGAGACTGCAGAGACGGGAGAGCACAGTTGCTTCAGTTCCTCTATCTGTTGACCAAACCTCATCTTCATCGCCTTTGGTTCGTCACGTTTCAAGGCCCAGGACCAACAGCCTTGCACGACGACACCATCCTGACTCTCAGGACACCAACAGTGCCATCGCCCACGTAAGTCGGACGATACCAAAAGTGCAATCTTCGCACAGACTGTCAAATTCCAGATGGAATAACTGGTTTCATCGTGAAGAGGCCTCGTATGGGGAGGCGGATGGTGGGACTCAGAGTTTACCTGAAGTGCGGATCAGTCCTGGGGTCAGCCAGAGGTACCAGCAAGAAACGGAATCGTCTTGGCCAGGTTTATCGGAAGATCTACCTCCTTTTCCACACCATGAGGAATACACCAGCACTGGTCGTGACCATTCTATGAAGCAAACTGTCACTCGTGGTTCAGAAGATACTTCAGAGGCTCTTGATCGATACGAGCAGTTGCTAGCGATTGTCCAAGGAGACCAGTGGTATGAAGCACATTCACACCCGGTCACCACTACCGACAATTCCACAGGAACAGAGAACAGCGATCTAAACGCGCTCAGCAGCCCCGTAGAGGGGGGAATGTGCCGCAATAATCCCACCAGCCGCGGGACTAAGCGACTCAATGATGGCAGCTTTCTGGACAGCAGTTCTAGCTTAAATCTCACCAAAAGGTTTGGAGACGAGAGCACAGGCACTAGCTGCTTCAGCAGTTTCGGAACAAGCCAGATCGATGATCTCACACATGGCGATGCCGAATTTCGGGGAACCGGTAGCCTCTACGATGACCGTGAGAACACAATCATCCCCTCGGAACCTCAAACTCTTCAGACCACATTGAGTAGAACCCTATCGAGTGGCAATGTTGCAAACTTATGGCCGGAACACTCACCGTCCCTAGAGTCCTCTGGGACTCCGAGCCGGCTTAATACGATACAGACCCTGGAGGCTGACGAGGGATGGCGGTCATTTGTCTTCGGTGACGATAATAGCGACATAATTGAGTCCGCGGCGTTCATCCAAGCATCACGGGATGCGGCTCGAGCATTACAGCCGACTGAGTCTTCAGACTTGTCCTGTGTCACGGAGCCTGCGGATATAGAACACAACAGCACCGGGGCAACAGGTTTTCCACCGTACGCAGTTGACAGTAGCCAGCCGTCAGGTTCTGTTGAGCCATGGTCTTCATTAGACGTGCCCAGTCTCGGGGCTATTGCAAGTAGCAGTGTTGTTGAGTCGGATGCGGGAATTTTTGCCAGTCACATCGACCGAAGCGATCAAGGCGCTCCCCAATCAAATAACGAAGATGCCCACAGCCAGTCTATCCACTGCGCATCCATCATCAGTAAGGAGCCTGACAACGAAGTCTTCGATGGCCAGGGGTACACACACTTATCAGACGAGGAACCAACCAGGGAATCAGTCGGCCAGGAGTTTCCCCGTGGGGAACCAAGCAGGGCTGATGCACTGGAACCTGCGCAATACGTGGGGAGCAACAGCTCGGGATCGTTACCCGCATCTGGTGACCTGTCGTCTATAGCGTCAGCTCTGGCACCCCCGCGGTCTGTGGGGGTCAAACGGTCAGGGGTCCAAGGAGTTGAAGAGCAAGCACGATTTGCCCCACCAAAGCTCTTTATGGGTAGCCGTTCTCAGCCCCAGGAACGATACAAAGCGCCGGTAGTTCTCAGAGCCACAACCAAGAGAAGAGGCCGGCCGAAGAGGCGAGCCGTTGATGGCCGGGCCGATATTCGAAGCATCCCAAACTACACTAGTGATCCTATCGAAGATTTTGAGGATCAGCAGCCTGTACATACATCGATCTTTCCAGCTCTCGAGCTTGCTTGAAGCTTGAGCATACCCAAGAGATGGGATGCAGGTTAGTCGTTTTAATGCGGGATATTTGGTTGTCATGGTGTGTGTCATGTAGGTTTGAGCTCAGGATTGCGAGCGTTGCTTCTCTTTTGGTTTCTAGGCGTTTGTTGCGCCTGCGTGAGCACAGCGACCGACTTGGTGTCAACGTCCCACCACAGTCGTTGTCACAGTCTGTCGTGGAGAGCGCGGGGAAATTGTGTTCATCGAAGCACTGTTGCATGTATCATACAATGTACTCGAGTCTGTACAATCTGCTTTTGAAGTCTCGTCCGTAGCTTGGCCGTACCTTGATGTTCAACTCATTAGCAATATCAAAGGCACAAAACATAGCATCTCCGACAGTATCAATACCGTGGAATCCAGACAGCCCGACACCGGCAGTTCTACCTTGTGTTGGCCAGCACATGGCCATCTGGTCAACCATATGCAAGAAGACACGGATCAGAAAGAGAAATGAACGAGGCAAAGATTTGTCCCTGGTCTGGTTTGAGGGAATTTCCCCTTGCACTAGCTGTAAAACATACGAACAAACATACGAAGTACTGGCGACTTTTGAGAAGATGATCTTCTCATTTGGATGTTCACGAAGCTGGCGTCCTGGGCATGCGATGTAACTTCCGTCGTCTGTTTGATGCGGGGACCCCGAAGTGGCCCCCCGGCGGCCGTAGCGCGCCCAGACCAGCCCTTAATCCAACAAGGCGCTGGGACCAATAGGAGGGTGACGATAAGTGTTGTGGCGTCCAGGACCGCCATTGGTCAGAACAGAGCTCGCCACAGGAATTGGTCGATTGAATTGGATTATTCTTACCTGACATCTTCACGGCTTCAACAGGGGTGGTGGAAGACTTCAGGTTTGGGCCCGGAAGCGGATGGGATGCTGCGCGAGTTGCGGTCCGGCTTGCAGATGCAATATGCGGCAAGGAGGAATCTATTTGGTAACTGTATGCCACTGAGGTTACGGTGAAGGCGGATAGAAAGAAGCGGTAAAGCTGTGTGCTGTTGCACGGCAGAGCATTTGAGATTTGTCGAGATGCACGTTGAAATTTCCCGGTTCGTTTAGAGGATAGAAACGAGCTGCCAGAGCAAGGTACGAGCCACATATGTGGCTGCCACTTCATTCCCTGTGGGGTTGAGCCCAGCATCCAGACTTCAACGTCTCCACACCCACCACTCGTCGTCAACTTCAACCGCGTCGCGGAAAAAAAAAGACGCGCGGTGGACTTGGCACACTTTGCAAGACGCGGCTTACCGTAAATACAGAGAAATACGAAGTTCACTTACCATCTCGCCAGAAAGACTGTGAAAGCCAAAATGTCTCCTCAAGACCGTTTCATGGAGATTCTCAAATGGGGTCATGACGCTAAATCCAACGGCAGCAGGTTACGGCACTGGCCTCAATCCACGATGATGTCAAGAGGCAACCCAAAGGGCGATGATGTTCAGCAGATCTTTAAACACGTGCATGGCTGGGCGGGAACTTCGAACTTGGGGTGCTGCCATGCCCCGGAGCCACCAGGAGCCGCAGGCCATTGCCAAGAATACGACGATGGAAGAACACCCGGAGAAAAAAAGTTCAGAGTGTGAAACATAGCCCCATGTTCAACACGAAAGATATTGATGAATTTTTATTTTATTTGGGAAGAGAAGAAAATCAGATGTTGATTTGGTCTCTAGCGGATATCTTTCTTGAATCGAACCAAACTTGATGCGCACTAATGACTCGACCTGCGTAAAATACGGTTGAGCTAATGTCTTTCAACTTACATACATCTCTAACAGTAAGGGAGCCGTATTTTAAACTCCAGATGGTACCCCATACAACAAGCAATTCGGGAGGTTGATGGTGGGAACTCCACCCATTCTCTCCCACCACCTCCCGGGGGAAATCGTGGGGATGAGACACACTTCTTGATGGGGAGAGACAGAAGGTCTCGGCCTGTCGAAGACTTCGAAACTTCGAACAACGCATCCCTAATGTGGTCAACCTGAGAGAATTGACCCCCATCTCAGTATGCAGTCTGCAGTCGTTACTATTAGCTCTCTCATCATTTTCCGTTTGCAACCCTACCTGATGCCAACAATATCTGTCCATGTTGAGCCGGAAACCCGCGTCCAAGAAGTAGATCCCGGAGACTCGGCCGGAGCAGGACTGGTAGCCTTCCGATGAACGAGCCAGGGTGAACGGATGATTTTCCAGAACCCAGCACTGATCCAATTCTACTCAGGGTTAGTTCACGGCAGAGACATCCCGCTGTGATGGGGGAAAAAAGCCTCAGTGTCCATCCCATTTTAGTTTCTTTTTGCCAGCCTTGAGGAAGATTAATATTGCCTCATGTCTCATTTGTAGACGGAGCGTTTCGGTACCGGCTCAATGGCTGAAGTCGGACCGCAAGCACACGGAATTTTGATATTCGGCGTCACCCACCCCGGTCGCCCGGGTCGCCGAGCCTTCCTATCACCGACCCACGGAGGCCCCGCCATCAACCGCGATGCCATGTGAAAGACAGACAAAAGTTTGCGGGGCAGCCTGTGCATTGTGGTCCCTCCAAGATGTGTCACAGGGCAGCAAAACAACCTTGAAGAAGACATATGCTATCGCCAACAAGTGGAAACAGACCACGAGGGCCGATGACTGCGTGGTTTCTATGGATGACTTGGACATACAAGACAAGGAAGATCCCAAAAGAAAGGGAAAAGAAGCTGGAAACGCTCGCATGGATTCAACAAGTCCAACAACGTTGGGCAGGCTGTCAACTCCCATCCGATCTGGACCTGGCTGGTGTGGACGAACTTCTCTCGCCTGGCACCAACAGTGTTGCAAATGTACGTAAGAAAAACCCTTTAAAAGCGGCATCGCGAAATGTGTAGCCCGGCAATGAAACGCAAAGGGCGCAGCGGCCGCCGATAGAGAAACCGTTGTTGCGTTGTTTTTAACCTGGACGCCGAGCAGTACGAGGAGTATTACCAGCGGTAATCTGTGTAATTACAGTCCGACCGGTACGTACCGCGCCCAGTCATTGCTGGTTTCACCCCACCAACCACCCCACTCGGTCTTCCCTGAGACGGGCCACGGCCGCCGAGGACACAGGACGCATCCGTGGACGATTCCATCGCACAACTGCTTTTCGGCTGGCCTTTCAGATGCTCGCTGTGTCACTGGGAGGACACACAGTTTCCCATTTGTCCATTCCCCACACTCCAGACCCCTGTTCTGCGGTGTTCCTAGGTTGCTGCCGCCTGGGCGTGTTCCAGGTACCTCTGTACTGTACCTCGGGCAAGGTACCGCTGGTTCCTGTAAGTCTTGTTCGCACTGCCCTGCCACCGTGAACGGTTTACAGTCCACCTTCAGACGACAATCTTTTTTTTACCATAAAAGCCTCAGCCCCCCGCTGTCCTCCAAACCTTCCTTTACTGTTTTCTCCTCCACTATCGCCTTGTGCATTGACAATCTGCCTTCTCTTGTTATCGAGTTCGCATAACTTTTGCATCTTTTCTCCTACACCCCAATTCTCATCGTCGCCGGGTCCTATACCACTCTTTTTTCTTTTTAGACAACAAACCCCACAACTACACAAAAATGGTGAGTTACCTTGTCTTCTACTTACGGGCTTCGGCCTGGTTCTTCGAACAGGAACAGAAACGCTAACATTCGTCGTCAGGCTGACCCATCACATATCACCTACACGGAGAACTTGCAAAAGTTCCTCCGTCTGCCTCAGGGCGGCAAGATCATTGCCGAGTACATCTGGGTTGACAGTGAGGGCGGTGTCCGCTCAAAATCAAGGGTATGTCCATACTACTCCTTTGGATGTTCTTGTCCCAAACTTTTCCTATGTTTTTCTTGTTCGTCGTCATTTGTATGACGGCATGCACAACCGGCAACCGGCGGCGGTTTTTTGGCTTGCTGCGGCTTGGCGGGCCAACCAACGACGAACCCAAAACGACGAAACCACCACACCACCTTTGGATTAGCCTGTGATCTGGTGTCACCTCCGGATCTGGGTCCGCAGCCAGTCACCTGTTACCGGCGGCTCACCACATTCCACTCGAATTTTTTTGGGAACCCTCGGCACGACTCCGATTTCGCCTTCTGCGTTGCCGACGCGAGCGGAATCACACCCCGCTAAAATCACGATTTCACCCCACCAAGAGCCCACTCTGGATGCCCGCCGGCCAACCCCGCCATGGACAATCCCAGCAACGACACCACTTGTGACTCGACAAACTCCTCGCGCCTACACCGACGGTCCCTGGCTTGCTCCGGCCAGACTTGAGCCGCCAGCTGACGGATATCGCCGCCTGCACATCGCGCATGAACACAAGGGCTCCAGATCGCGAATTGTCGACACACACCGCAAAGCCGTATTCAGCCGTTGCCGGGCTGTGCATGCCGCATTTCGAGACAATGAAGCTAGACCTTGATGGAACCCCAGACACTGACATGGCACTCCCACCAGACTCTTGATGCCAAGGAGACCGATTACACTCCCGCCGAGCTTCCCATGTGGAACTTTGACGGTTCCTCCACTGGCCAGGCTCCCGGCGAGAACTCAGACATCTACCTCCAGCCCGTTGCTGTCTTCCCCGACCCGTTCAGGGGTACTCCCAACCTCCTGTATGTGAAATCCTACGCGTAGAAAATCAGAGCATTCGCTAACTCGACAAAACAGTGTTCTTGCTGAGTGCTTGAACAACGATGGCACCCCCAACAAGTACAACCACCGCCACGAGTGCGCCAAGTTGATGGAGGCTCATGCCGACCACAAGCCGTGGTTCGGTCTTGAGCAGGAGTATACTCTGCTCGACCTCAACGACCGTCCTTATGGCTGGCCCAAGAACGGTTACCCGGCTCCCCAGGGTCCCTACTACTGCGGTGTCGGTGCCGGCAAGGTCGTCATGCGTGACATCGTCGAGGCTCACTACAAGTGCTGCTTGTATGCTGGCGTCAAGATCTCCGGCACCAACGCCGAGGTGATGCCCGCCCAGTGGGAGTACCAGGTCGGCCCTTGCGAGGGTATTGAGATGGGTGACCACCTTTGGCTCTCTCGTTTCCTCCTCCACCGTGTGGCCGAGGAGTTCGGTGCCAAGGTCTCTTTCGACCCCAAGCCCATCCCTGGCGACTGGAACGGTGCCGGTCTTCACAGCAACTTCTCCACCAAGGAGATGCGTGAGGAGGGTGGCATGAAGCACATTGAGGCCGCCATCAAGAAGCTTGAGAGCCGCCACGCTGAGCACATTGCCGTCTATGGCGAGGGTAACGAGAAGCGCCTTACCGGCCGCCACGAGACCGGCTCTATCGACACCTTCTCCTACGGTGTCGCTAACCGCGGCGCCTCGATCCGTATCCCCAGGGAATGCGCCGCCAAGGGTTATGGATACTTCGAGGATCGCCGTCCCGCTTCCAACGCCGACCCATATCAGATCACCGGTATCATCATGGAGACCTGCTTTGGTGCTGTCTCCGAGTAAAGGGATGAGGTTGATGATGGCTGCGTTATGTTAGACTAATAAGTGGTTTTATGGGCATTTTGCGCGTTTTGGTTTAAAGGCATTTGGGATAAAGGAAGGGTTGGTTTATGGCGAGGTTGAGCGCTCGTTTTTTTTTTGGAAGGGAATGGGGAACGACACACATACACACACTACACACGTTACATAGATTATTCCGAGGTCTCTCTCTTTCTGTTCCCTGATACCCAGGTTGACAAGAACATCAACAATAAGAATCCATTTGATTTTGGGTTGAATCCTTCACTCTCTGTCTCTAGCTGCGATCTGTGACCCCTCATCTCAAATTTTTGTTTTGGTGACTTGCATCTCCCTTTCGAGGCTCAGCCCAGTCAACTGTGGCTGAGAAGTAGGAGAAAGGGGAAGTGGAAAAGAAGGGGCGAATACGCCAAGGCATAAAGTTATGCTAGCAAATCAGGTGTTTACTTTATACGTAATACTGTCACAGCTGGCAGCGTCTGGCCTCCACACAAGGCAACTTGCACAAGAGTGCCACATTCTCTGCTGACATCATCAATAGAGGGACTTGCCAAACTTGGTCATAATGGATGACGGTGATGGAGGGTCTTTGAGGGGTGAAGGGGGTTGCTGTGAACCTTCTAGTCGAATGGTGAGTGGCTTGGTGGCTTTTCGACTCTCACACTGTGCAAGTACTTGCCCCCATACTTGTGTGGCTTCCATTTCGTCTCGAGGGAGTGGCTGACATCATGCCTGCTAATTAGATCGTGATCTACGACCCTTATCTGGGGTCCGTTTCTCCGATGTATTGGGTCAGGAGATGGGGGAACGGGGGTTGTTGATTCTGTCCATGACGCTATTCCCAAGCTTGCTGACGATGGTTGATGGGGAAAGGGTCTTGTCGTTTTCTTTGTCTGCCGGCTTTCAGGGCTTGGATGTTTGGACCCTGCAGTTGTATGGAAACGAACGGGAATGATACGGGGTTGTAAGGCTGTTAGGGCTCGGTTTCCGTCACCGCGCGGGACTCATATTGCAGAAAATGGTTTCGCCCCTTTCCACCCCTTTTTCACGGGCAGGGCTACCTAGGCAGTTGAAGGGGTCGGATGTTAACAACGGATAGCTTATTCCGGATGTTTGAGGCATCACCGGACCGGACCGGACTGGGGCAGAGTCTGCTGGCGCTATTCAGGGCTTGGGACGCCCCATCGTTTACTTCTTTCCGCATTTTTGTCTTTCTTTCAGAAAGAGTTTTGGAGTTGGTGTTGAGGCAACAGTTTGGATACGCTGTTCTCTCTATCATAGGTGTAATGTTTGGAGCTAAGCAGCATGAAAAGCGGGTTTAGCTCAGTTGGGAGAGCGTCAGACTGAAGTCCACTTCAATCATTAATCTGAAGGTCATGTGTTCGATCCACATAAACCGCATCATCTTTTGCACTTTTCTTCTCCCTGGTTCTTTCTGCAATTATACTGAATGGTGTCCCTTTTTTGCATGTGAGATAGATTGATGTAGTGTGTGTATAAGTCGTGGGGGTAAGTAAGTAAGTAAGTAAGGGTGGCTGGTTATTGGTGTTGGGTAGGGGCGACCCAACGACCCGACCTGGCTGTGCTGAAAGTAGTCGTTTCATCATCTTTTTGAAAAAATACTCCCACGATCGTTCGATTCAGTAAGATGGCAAGCAACATGTCAAAACTACCAGGGGACCGCTTATACACACATTTGCATGATTTGTCCGAGTTGAGACTCGGTTGCTTCGGGGAGCAGCGGGAAAACCCCATATTGGAACCTGCGATATTCGGACACCGGCCAGACAAAACATCAGAAGCAGACACGTTCCCCAAGACCGATGTTGCAAAATGGGCATCAAGCAAGAAGACACCTTTCAGGAAAGACTCACCTGGGACACTTTATCGGCCTATTGTCGATCCCTATGAAATCCGGGTACTGGAAATCAAACCAGGCAGCAACGATGACCTGATATGTTGCGCCTTGCATCATTGCTCGCTGGAGTTCAAAGAGCCCCCACGGAAGTTGACACGCAACTTGGAGCTTCTGGAGTCGGGGCCCGCTACCGTCCCCCAAACCAAATTTGGTCTGTTGATGAACGACTTGACGGTACCAATCTGGTACACTGCTCTCAGCTACACATGGGGACCCGCTGTCTTTGATATGCCCATCACGGTCGATGGGTACGAGAAGCTCATTACCAAGTCACTGTACGGCGCTCTTCAACACTTACGGCAGCCAGGACACTCTGTGGTTCTGTGGATAGATCAGATCTGCATCGACCAGAAAAACAACGACGAAAAGGCTCAACAGATCCCTCTTATGTCGATAATCTACACCCGTGCTGTCAACACAATTGTTTGGCTTGGAGAAGGAGACGCAAACCTGGCAGATGCATTCGACTTTCTGAATGAGGTTCCCGACTTGATCCTCCATGCCTCGGCGATTCGATGTCCTGAGGATTTTACAAGACTATGTTTACCGGTTCCAGAAGCGACAACCTGGGCAGGGGTATGGGATCTGATTACACGACCGTGGTTCCAGAGATTATGGATTTACCAGGAGGTGATCCTGTCTCAAGACATTACCATTGCCTGTGGCGGCGAGCACAAAGCCAGGACAAGGATAAACTGGGACGTCTTTACCAGCGCCTGCCTTGTTCTCCAAGAGAGCGGTGTTGCTCAATGGCTCAATCTCAAATTCCCGGGCCCTGATCCGTTCACGCAGATTCTGAGGCTCTTCTCCGATCGTCAAGGGTATCCAGCAACAAAAGAACCTTGGCCGGAGCAGTGGCTAATCAGTCCGGCTTTGAGGAGCGCTCGACAATCGCTTTGTTACGACCCGCGAGACAAGATCTACGGTTTGCTGGGAATGATTGAGATCGAGAACAACTGGATCAAGATTAGCTACCACGACAGTTACAAATACTCGAATCTGTACCACGATGTGGTGGTCGGCTTGCTGAAGCGAAACACTGCGCCGCTCAAGTCTATGCTTAACTCGATCGACCATGAGCCGCTGGAGGGATGTCCCTCGTGGGTCCCGGACTGGAGCAAGCCTCGAGAGACAGCGGCACTTGGATATGAGAGCTCGAGTGCTAATGTGTACAATGCTTCTGGTGCGGATAAGGTGTACAAGTTCCTCAAACATCCGACTGATTATCAAATTGTTGGGCCCAACAGCAACGCACTCCACATTGAAGGCAAGGTGTTTGATACCATTGCCGTCATGAGCGATGTCCTTTCAGGCTCCGATATTGTCCTGCCTCTGTCGGCCAACAAGGACTGGATTCATTGCATCGAGTTTGTTTCCAGTCAATTTGAAACAGCCTACCCCTCTGCCCACGGCTCGGTCTTCACGGCCTTTTGGCACACAATGGTTGCTGGCAAGGCCTCGAGCGGCATGCACCCCTGTCCGGACACTTTTGCAGAAATATTCTCCCTGTTGCTCGACGAGACTACTGGAAGATCACCTTCTTTGCCGGGACAGACGTATTCGCCGAGGCAGATGCGACCACTTGGGAAGGGAAAGTTGACCATCGCTTCTTTGGAGTCGAGGCAGCCGAAGAAGACGTTTGAAGAGATAAAAATGGCTATGAGGAAGCCGCTGAAAGGAAGGAGGTTGGTAAAGACTGAGAGGGGGTATTTGGGATTGGTCCCGAGATATTCGCGAGTGGGAGACAAGATTGGGATTGTGAAGGGGTGTTGGATGCCTTATGCTTTGAGGGAGGATATATCGGGGGAGGGGTGGAGCGTTGTGGGTGAGACTTTTGTTGAAGGGGTCATGAGGGGGGAGGAGGCAGATGGTATGGATAAGATTGTACTTGTCTGATGGGCAGGGGTGATTTCAGTCGAATATCTCCCAAGACATATTACACCACACGGCGCTCGAAATTCTGATTTGACAATAAACAAAGATACATTTGCTGTTTTGTCCCCTTTACGTCCTAGCTAATAGTTTCAGGTCAAGCAAAAAGATATCGCCTAGAAGAGCCTCCTTCAACAAATTGAACCCTTTTTGGTCAATATTCTTGTCAAAAGAACAGTCAATGTCTACCTGGTACTTCGGCAGGGGCTAGATAACGGCGATCGTATGTGGTGAGCCCGACTGATGACCACCATCATGAGGTTGGCCTTGACCCTTCGGCCTGAAGCCGGGGTAGGTGATCAAAATATGTACGTATGCGTGATAGTACAGTTTATATTGGGAGTTTTGAGAGCCAACAGATGCCCACGCAACGGCAAGCTTATTCAAGGGGAGCCAACCTTCTACTTACATGTGGCGCAGGCCCAACGTGGGGTCGCCCCAACTTCATCTCCTACCTACTCAAGTCGATCTTCCATTGTTAATCATCTTTAGTCTCTACCATCGCACAACAACACAGACACACCGACAGGTTTATGTCATCCAACGCCGCAAACATGGATGAAGCTACGTTAAAGTCACTGTCAGAGATGATGAAGCGGCGCGCACATCTCGACCACAACTCTCGCTTTGCCTTCTCCGCGAGACAGAAAAAGACAACCCACTACGCCCTGTTTATCCACGCCATGAAAAACGTCCTCTCGACCGAGATGGCTCAGTTCACCTACGCTCAAATCGTCGACGGTCTTCCCATCAAGGATGTGGCCTGGGACCGCCGCATCCCCGCCGTCCATGGCATACATCCCATCGAGCACCACCCTGAACTCTGCCCCGGCGCTCTGGACTTTGCCCGCGAGTACAAGGACGTGCTCGACTTTGACCTCCTCTCTTTCCCCCGTGGGTTGATCAACGCCTACGTCCAATCCACGCCTGGCAGCAAGGTTTTCGACTCGCGCCTCATCGAGCTTGTTGCGACGGCCTTGAATGAGATAGGTGTGATCCTGTTCAACTTTGATATTGGACTTCATCAGGGGACGGGAGATCGCTCGGCGGAGGCGATTACCAATTGGAAGGATGACCCGGATGAGGAGACGCTGCCTACCATGTTTCACCACCCTTACTATTTACATGGTGATATCTTACCCCTTGGGCGTGGCGAACATGGTGGGCTACTGGGCGGAAGACAGGATTCTGGGAGGTGTGGTGACGTTTGACCGGAGGACGAAAGAACAGAACCCTGCTCAGCCGCCCAATGTGTATATTGTTCCTAGCCGGGCGGGGACTACGTTCAAGTACTGGCAGTTGTTGGATAGTCAGGAGGAGGGGTTAGTTGGTTTTCACTTGAAAGAGGAAAACGCTGGGGAGGGCCCGCTTCCGTTAATGTGTACCGAGGAGAACAGAGTCAGGATTGATGAAAGGTTCGCGGTTGTGCCCAGGGGGGTGTATAGGGATGTTTGGGAAAGGTTGCCGCCTTCGGAAGGGCATATGAGGCACATGGACCAGAGGCCTAGGGGTGATGGGGATTATCCTGAGGATGGGACGGTGGATTTCATGAAGGCTATTAAGGAGATTTATGGGGGGTTGGGAGAGGAGGAAGTGAATGATCACGGGTCCTCAAGCTAGACGTGGCCCGTTGTAGCAATGACTGCCATAGAAACAGATGCAACGGTGTTGGTTGTGTTTATTTGAGTTTTAAAGGGCGGGAATTGGATGTCTTTAAGTGAAGCATTCCTGGCAAGAATCAAAGAACACGATATGACAGGGTATGCCTGCCTTGCCCCTGAAGAGAAGTTTCCAACCGAGCCATGATATCCACACAACCCCGTTCCTATTACTTGATAGATCTTGTTTTCCTCAACAGATTCCATCGAAATCGGAAACCACACTCTCCAAAATCGGGTATGGTGTAGCGGTAACATCGTTGACTCTCACTTCTCAGAAGTGTCTGTTTAGATTCAGTTCTGAAATCTCTCAACAGCCCCGGGTTCGACTCCCGGTATCCGAGTCCCAATTATATTTTTGCAGATTTTGTTTTCTACATATTTTGGCGTGGCTGTCTTGTTTATATAGGTTCCATGTTTGCAATAGACAAACATGAAGAGAGGAAGAAAATATTTTGCGCTGTGGTGGGTCTGGGACAGAAGTCGTCTTGAGCTCACGATCTAAACATGGTGTTATTGAAAGGCCGTGTAGCGCAATGGTAGCGCGTTACTTTCCGGTTTCAACCTGTGTGAACAAGTTAAATCTCCAGCTGGTAAAGGTTCTGGGTTCGAGTCCCAGCATGGTCGTTCTTTTTGGCTGGGTGTGCATTGTGTATTTTCTTTTTGTGCCTGGGGGGTATGGTATATATAGCCTTGTTGTGATAAGTGGCTACATAGGTGGCCTCGTTATAGGGACAGGCCTCGGCCCCCGAGCTTGTTTCGTAAGCTCCACCCCCTGTTTTTGTGTCTTCTCTCTTCAAGAAACGAAACCCTTGGCTGACGAGTATAACATTCTATGTAGGCTGAGGGTGTAAGAATGAGAAAATTAGGGGATTTTTCAAGATGGATGTAAAACACAAGCACAAGAAAACTAAAGAAAAAAATGCAAAAGCCATCCTTGTAATAAAAATCATTGCCCATTGATTATGTCGCAATAGCAAAGCTAACTGCGTGACCGATTTCGCCCATGGACCATGTCTCTCTCTGCTGTATAACTCCTCGATGCCGCCTGCCTAAAGTACCGCCATTAAGCCACCTCCCTTTTCCGAATTCTCACTCTAAAATCACCCCCCTTCTCAATCCCCATCATCCCCACCCCGGGCCTACTATCATCCCCCTTGGGCATCCACTCACCGCAACCTTCCCCCGCCAGAACCTCAAAGTCAAACCTCCTCACCATCAACGCCACCGCCTTCTTGACCTCCCTCTCCGCCAAGTACCTCCCCGGACAGATACTCTTTCCCCCACCAAAAGCCCTCACCACGCCCCTCGCTGAAGCCGGTAGCGTTTCCCACCTCTCCGGCTTGAAGACCTTGGCATCCTTCCCAAAGATCGTCTCATCAAAATGAAACACTCTGTACGGTATCAACACTTTTGCCCCCTTGCGCAAGAGGAACGAGCCAGGGGCGGGGAGGACGGTGTCGGCTGTCACGACGCGGGCAGAGACCGAGTGGCTTCTGAAGCGGAGGACCTCGAGGTAGAAGAACTCAAAGGTGGGGCAGTTACCCGGAGTGAGGAGGTAGGAAGGATCGGTCAGCTCGTCGCCGGTGAATGCCGGGCTGGTTTCGGCGCGGATTTTGTCGAGGTAGGGTGCCGGTGAGGAAAGGAGGTGGGCGAGGCACCAAAAGAGAAGTTTGGGCGTGTTGGTGTTTGTTCTGTCAGACAGAAAATTGTTAGCGGGGTGATGGTAGGGGAAGAGGCCAGGATTTGGTGTTGCGTACGCAAGATAGAGCATCAGGAAGAAGACCGCCTTGTCTTGGTCTCCTACTTCTAGTTTGTCTAGAGCGAGTTCAAAATTGGGGGTGAACCAGCTTGGGTTCTGCTTGTCTCTCTCCTCTTTGGGCAGGGCCAAATAGTGTTTGAACTGCGCTGTCAGTTTCTCCTTGATGGCGGTTAACGCTGGAGCTAAGAACGGAGGAAACAGATACAAGTCCCTCCAGTGGAGCTCGTCGTAGATGCGAAAGTCGTGGGCCACACCGGGATGGTTTCTGGCAAGGACAGGACCAAAAAAAGCATTCTCGCCGGCGCGGATGAAGACCGTGTTGATGAACTCATAGAAATTGACTTCAAGACCATTTTGAACTAGGGAATACTGCTGGAGATTTGGGATGGTCAAGTGGGTCTGCAGCCATGAGAGAATGGTCTGATCGAGCGAGGGTAAATTGTTATTCTCTGAACTCGGAGATAGTTGCGTGGTGTGCAGCTGCCGGTTCAGATGCTCGAAATGCTTGTCCTTCATAGGGTGCTTGAAGTGGTCAACTTTGGCATCAAGAATGTCTGGGTCGAGGTTGTAGGTCTTCGAAATACCCCCCGGGCTCATGCCAGTGGCTTTGACAATATCGACTGAAAATTCGACAAATGAGAAGTTTTGGGTGTTCCTGGACAGTTCGGCAATGTGCTTAGGGTGGGAGATGACGTAGAAAGTTGTTCCGGCTGCTTGAAGAGCGAAGGGCTGGCGGTTGCTGCCCGACAGCTTGTTCCTTGTCTGAGCGTCAGTGTGGTTCCATAGTGGAATTTAAGGTGATCGGAAAGCATACCATCCTTTCGTCAAGACAGCAGTGGAGTTCAAGAATAATGAGACTGCATGGCCAATGACTTTTCTGGCGTCAGCAACCGGACTCGAAGAATTTTTCGAGCAGACAAGACTCACAAGGAATCGTGTATGGCAGCTCTCTTGGGTCGTTGGGCCTTGTTAGAGGCAGCAGTGTGAACTTCCACACACGCCATGTCATCCAGGCAATGAAGAGCAGCAGAGTGCCCGAAAGAAGCGACATCTTTCTCAACTGATGGTCGCGGTTGTCGAATGTCTTGATTTCCTGACGCTGACGTCTGCAGCTGTTGGCTGCGGATGAGGGCTGCTGATAGTTGCTGGTTGTTGCAGCTCACTGCTACTGGTTGTTATTGCGATTGGACCACTCAGAGTGGTGGAAAATTTCAACCTGAAAGTTTCAGATGACACTCGGCACACGTTGATAAAGATTCCGAGCCAGCGAATAGTGTGAAAGGCCACACCTTTCAATTGCTCCAAGAAATCCCAAGCGTGGGATCTTGAGCCTTGGTCCGATGTCAAGACCGCTGCTCTCGAAGACAGCCCAGAGGCAGCCCAGCCAATGGTCTTACACCGTTTTGATAGATGTGGGTCCGGTCGCCTGAGACCCTCAGGGTTGTCGCAGGATTGATGACTGAGATCAGATGGCTCATCAAACACGATCCGACGAAAGCTTCCTGATAGTTGCGAGGACACACTCAAGTGAGACGTTTATTAATTGTTTGGGAGCGTCTTGAAGCTTTGATCATCGAAGATGTTGATGGACGGATACTAGTTGTCTCGATGTGGTAGTTAGGTGTAGCTGGCTGGCACCAGAATTGGGCAGAAGCAGGTGTAGGCCTGAGCAGCAGTACAAAGCATTGAAGTGAATTGAACAAAATATTGAAAGCAAATGACGGGAAAGAGCACCTGGGAGAACAGGTGAATTAGGTTGTGGGGACGGAGAAAAAGGCGGAGAAAGAGGCGGGGAAAGAGCCACCGTGAGATTGAGATCCAGAGCAGCGTCCAGCTTACAGTACAGTACGTCTGTACTCATTCACCAAATTCCATCTAGGAATAGCTAGAAAGAGAAAGATTCCGACCATTTCAATCATGAATGAGAGTATGCCAAAATGTAGGGTCAAAGTCAAAGACAAACAAGTTGCTGAAAAGGCCTCAAACAACAACGTCTCTTGACACAGGTGTTGACAAGACAGACATCCACATCAATTTAAATTCCACTACATCATGAGTAAAGATTCAAGGTCCTTCAAATTGTCATCCACGTGGCTGTTAGCAGCAGGGGTACCAGCGAGGCTCCATGGTGGTAGCTTGCACCAAATATCCCGTGAGTCTGCTCTTGCCTTCTCACTAAGTACTGACTGATCTTTTTATTTTGTGTGTTGTGATTCTATGGCCATAGCTGTGCAGAGAGGTGAGGTATACGCATACAACATCACCAAACATAATAACAACATCACATCACGTCTAGACCAAGGACAGCAACGATAGCAGCGAATCACTGTGATCACTTCTGTGACCGTGCAGTTGAAAAGAAAGCCATTACATTCCTCCCGAGCCTGCTACCACATTGCGGTCCTCCCCCTTCTCCTCTTCTCTTGCCACATGATTTACTTTTGTCCATCCAGCTCCAGCCTCATATCCCCCCCATCATAAGCAGCTGTCAAAACATGGTATCCCCATTGCCTCCATTTTCACCAAACAATTTCTCCATACCCCATGCCCTAGTCATAGTGACTAGCAGAGTACATCTCCGAGCTAGTCGGCTTCTTGGGGATCGAATCAGGAAGGCAGGCCTTGCTGTTGTTTTCTTTCAACTTGCCCGAGGCGCCATCAGCTGGGGTACCTTTGCCGGTGTTGTCGCCAGCGGCAACGCTGCTATTGCTCTCGGTGGTCTGCGTCTGGTCATTTTGTTAGTGCACTGCTGTTGGCACACAGAGCACAATGTCCTTACAGTGTTGGGTGTGGTGGTCTTCTCACCCTCCTCCACCTGGGCGGCAGGAGAAGTCGTAGACTCGGTCGTCATTTTCGTTTCTTCTTTTTGAGTCTTGAGAAAACGAGGAAGATGGCCAAGATTGGGTTGATCGCGAATGAGTTGTACTTTCAGTAGAGCTGCGACTTCAAAGTCGGAGAAAGACGTCGATGATTTAGTTCTTGCGGTCGCGACGCCAAGGTTGAATAGAGATGTGTGCCTTGCTTAGAAAACGCGACCTACAAAAAAATAACCTCGCGCATCGACAATCAGTCGAAAGCTTTGAGGTCAGGCATGTAACCTCTGAGACAAAGAAAAGGAAAGTTGACCGCCTGCCACCCAAGAGCTTGCCTTGCCCCAGAATCCTGAAACCCCATCAAGCTTCCCAGCTACCTACCCTCCCGAGTCACGAGGTCAATCTGTCTGCTGCGTGACGCTGCTGGTCCCATCTCGAGCGAGCTCACCGAACACAAAATAAGGGTACTCGCCGGAATCACGCTTACTAGTGCCACGTCAATACTTAACTAACAATGTAATTGTATCTTTTCATCTTGTGTCTCATCTCCTTTTGCTCTATCAAAAACCGACAACTGTTTACTCTGCTACTTGATACATTTCCCATTCGCAACATCAAATCCTGATCTGGCCACCCTATTCAGGCACATACCACGTGTCTTCGTGGAAGTCTTCGCCAACCATCCAGTCTATCTTTTTCTATTTCCCCCCTGATAGTGTATTGTATATTTTTTCTGTATCATCCCAGCTAGACCCCCCATGCGAGCGAGTGTACAACGAATCGAACCGAGCAAAATGTGCAAAATACCTCCCAACCATCAAACGCGCCATGCCATATCAAAAGCTACCAGAAACTAACCGTTTACCGGTTGTTGGGGTCAGTCGCCAGGTTGTGGATGCTACATCCATGTCAGTCAAGCTCCCTCGATAAAGGAAACAAAAGGAAAACTCACCTAATATCCTGCCTGTTATCCGGGCTAACCGCTGCAGTCCCTTTGTCAGCCTCCTCAGTCACAGGGGCCAACCCGCCAGGCGTCACTCCCGACAAGTCAATGTTGAACTGCACACTCTTTGCTCCGTTGGCCACGTTTACCGGCCCGCCACTCGCAACGAGGGTCTCGCTGCCAGCAGTGGGCGCAGCCTCCCTCTTCTTCCCTCGGAGCTCATTCAAATGGTCAAAATACCCATCTGGCACATCAGTCTGGTACTCTCCGCAGAACACACCAACCTCAAACTCGGTGATCTTGCCCCCACTCGCCTCAGTGCATGCCGCCTTGAGGTCGTCCAGATCCTGATACACAACCTCATCAGCGTTGATGTGGCGGGCGATATCCTGCCGCGTTTTCTCGTGCGCAATAAGCTCTTGAGGAGAGGCGAGATCGATGCCGTAGATGTGAGGGTACTTGATAGGCGGGGCGCAACTGGCGAAGATGACCTTGCGCGCGCCGGCCTCGCGGGCCATGCTGACAATTTCCCTAGACGTGGTGCCGCGTACAATGGAATCGTCCACCAAGCAAACTACACGGTCCTTGAACTCGGACTCCATGGCGCTGAGCTTGCGACGGACGCTCTTTTGCCTAGCCTTTTGGCCGGGGAGAATGAAGGTGCGGTACACGTAACGATTCTTGATGAAACCGTTGGATAAGGGGATACCGAGTTTGTCTGATACCACCTGCGCGCTGGTGGAGGCAGTTTCTGGGATGGGGATGATGGCGTCGATCTCCTTGACACCCTCCTCGCCGAGGATCTCCTTGAGCTTGTCCGCCAGCTTGGCACCCATGATCCGTCTGCTCTCGTTGACCGAGATGCCGTCCATGACCGCATCGGGGCGGGCAAAGTAGACGTACTCGAAGATGTCGGGGGAGTAGGCCTTGATCGGGGTGACCTGGTGGAATTGGGGTTGGCCGCCCTTTTGAATGAATACGGCCTGGCCGGGGAGGATGTCCTGGAAGTTCTTGAAGCCCAACTGGCGAAGCGCAATGCTTTCCGAGGCAAACATGTAGTCAACGCCGCCTTCCTGGGTGGCAGAGGGCCTGGAGCCCATGACCAAAGGACGGATGCCCCAGCTGTCGCGGAAGGCGAGCACACCGAAACCGGCAATCATGGCGACGCCGGCCCAGGCGCCCTGGCATCTCTTGTAGGTCTCGCCCAGGGCGTGGAAGATATCTTCTGTGTTTACACGGGCCTTGCCAGTCTCGTTCAGGGCGTTCGCCAAAACGTTGAGCATGAGCTCGCTGTCGGAGTCGGTGTTGACATGGCGATGAGCTTCCTGATCAAGGTACTTGCGCAGCTCGGGGGCGTTGATCAGGTTACCGTTATGCGCAAAGCAGATCCCGTAAGGAGAGTTGACGTAAAAAGGTTGGCTTTCAGCGCTCTTTACGCACCGTAAGTGTTAGTTGGGGTCTCGCAAAACCATTGGAACAGGATCATAACCTACGGAGCTGGTTCCGGCGGTGGGATACCGGAGATGAGCGATTCCCATGTACCCAGGGAGATCGGCGATGCGCTTGCCGTCCTCAAAGACCTTGGCGGCCATGCCATTGCCCTTGCACTGGTATATCCTGCCGCCGACGGCACTGGTGGAGATACCGCAGGCATCTTGGCCACGGTGTTGAAGATAGTACAAAGCCTCGTGCAAGTCGAAGGCGGCGTCAGTGGCCTGCCAGTCGGCAAGGATCAGAGCAAGGATGCCGCACATTGTGTCTGCTGTTTCCTATATCGTGTGTTCTGTTCGTCTGGGTTTCGTCCGGTATGCGCGCGCAACACATACAGAGGGGTCGACGATGGGCAATGGATGCGACAAAGTTTCCAACGAAAGAATTCGTCGCAGGGACAAAATCTACAGGCAATAGAACGGACAGTCGGAAGTGGAGGGACTGACTTGGCCGAGGGGAGAAGATCGAGGAGGGGTCGCGAGTTGAGATGATGGACACGGACACCACACCGAAATCGGGTCCGGCGAGGAAAATATCACAGGTCGGCAAGGGATCACTGACAAGGCAAGTCCAGAACACTGAGACGTCAACCCCAGAGGTTATCCCCAGACAGAAAGCAACCAACCAGAGGCTGGGAAAAGTAGTGGCAAGCGGAGGAGGAGGAAGGCACGAGATCCATATCCTGGAGCCATTTTTTTTTTTTGCTACAAGAGAGCCGGATAATAGCCCGCAGGGGCTGGCTGGTGGCAGATGATGGAGGGGAAAATTTTTGGAGGGGCGCCCATGCGGGGCCGTTTTGATCGTCTGGATTGTGTGTGTGTGGGCGGGTGACGCCCCTCATCACCAAGAATTGTGAGCTTGGCGGTGCTTATCTTTCTTATCGCAGCTCACACCTTCCGCTCCATCATCACTTCTGTCGCCGCCAATGCCACCCCGAGAGCACGCGTAGGCATCTCACTGCGCTTACCGCACCCGAGCACTGCCGAGATAGGAAGCTAATGACCAAAATTCTTCTGACGCTTTAGACTTGAGTGCATGCAGCGTATCAGCTGACCCCCACGCATGTCATAGCCGTAAAGCGTATATGCCCTACTTTTGGTCACGCTGGAGAAAATAATCCAGAGAAGCAAAGTCTATGTCATAAGAATCAAGCCCTCGCTTAAAAAAATACAAGAAGTGGTAAGAAAAGATAATTTGTCTCGCATAGTCGCGGTTTCCATCTTTAATATCCCCCCTTCTCAGGCCCACCATGAGCTGTGATACTCCAAAACTCCCATTTCCTGAAATTACCCCTGTCATTGTTGTATAAAACCCGAAAGTCAGAAGAAACATCTAATAAGTATATATCGCCCACTTTGCAAGATAACAATAACATCATTAACGATTACCAATTTTTTGTGAGTCATGAGAAGAAAATATGTCCAAAAGCCTCTCCAAAACTACCACGTAAACATCATCAACGCCGGGTTCAAGAACACCGGCAGGGAGAAATGAGCAACGACGGTTGTCGAGAGCGGGTAGATGGCGTAAAACTCGGCGATGCGCCACTGGTAGGGGAAGACGGTGGTGCCGCAAATCATGAGCGCCGTGCACAGGAAGCAGTACACAAACGTGAACTTGAACTTGCGGATGATGCGCACGATTTCGCTGCCGAAGCTCAAGTTTTCGAGTTCCTTTGCCGTGGCGCCCCAGACCATTTCAATTTCGAAAAAGTGGCACAAGATAGCCTGCGCGGTGTGGAGGGAGAGACCGCCCAGGAAGATGGTGAACATTGGAACCCACTTCAGACACTCCCAGTCTACAAGAAAGTTAGCACATTGAAATCCACATGACAAGACTTGAGGCGGAGGGAAAGCTTACAGGCACTGATGAGACCCTTCTCACTCAACCGGTACCGCAGCACAGCCAACCCCAGGTTGCCGAGACCGTTGAAGACCACCACAATGGAAATGTAGATGGCGAACGAATCCAGATAGTACTTGTCATACAAGCCATAGAACCAACCGGTAATAAAGTAATTGGCCAGGGTGATGCACCAAGCCGCAGAAATGGCGTAGTAGGTTCCGACATAAGCCATGATGGTCATTTTCTTGGGCAGCGGAATGCTTGAGCAGATGAACTCCCGGAACAGAGGTGTGAATGGGCCCTTGTAAATCCAGAACCGGAGAGGATGAAACAGAAGCTCGTTGCAACCAAAGGCGTACTTTTCCCAACGGGCCAATTCATCATAGACCGTCAAACTGACACCCTCCTTGAATCCATCACCGGTGTAGGAGGCGTAGCGAAGCGTGTAGCCGGCGACCTGGAGGCGGAGGGACATTTCGAAATCTTCCGACACGTGAGACTCGGACCAATACTTCTCGTAGCCGTCCTCATCAGTGTAAGCAGTCGCGTCTTGAATAGCTGACCATCTGAGCAGAGCGTTGTGCCCGACGAAGGGGCAAGAATCGCCCGAGGCAACGGCGTAGGTAATGCATGAGTAAATGAGATAGGTAAAGAACGTGACACTAGAAAACATATTAGTCCAAAACCCCTCACCCGCCACAATCGCATTGTACACTTACCCTCTTTCAAAGAACGAGTTGGTAACATTCATGACACCAGACTGGAATTGGATAATGGCAACCTCGGGGCTTTGCTCCATCTCACTAACAGCATCCAACAAGCAGTCCTTGGGAACACGAGTGTCGGAGTCGATAATCAGAATGTAGTCGCCGACACGAATGTTGCCATCAGCCCAAGTCCGTCCTTCATCGTCATCCAAAACTTCAGCCAAACACTGGCGGTACGCGGCAGTCTCCTGCTCATTGCTCCACTTGGCACTCCGCTGGATGGCATCGAGCTTGGCTTCCACGAGATTGCTGGTGCGTAGGGCGTAGTTCATGTTGCTGGCCTTCTTGAACTTGCCACGGCGGATGAATTTGAGCTCGCCTTCCTCCTTCGGGTTGGGGTTGTGAGGCGGGCGAGCCACCCAGCCAATGTTGTGTTCGTCGTAGAAGTCGCGGCGGGCTTGGGCGTCCTCCTCGGCAATGAGCTGCATACCGTCGTCGTTGACAAAGATGTTGGCCGATCCACCCTGCATTTCGTATGTGCTAATGGCCGCCTTCAGAGACACAACCGTAGGTTGGATGACAGCGTTCAAGCCCTCCTTGTACACGGGCATCTGAATCGTGACATGGGGAAGAGCGTTAACATCACGATTGAGCCGTCGGGGTGGCTTTCCGCTGTAGTACTTGCTGTTGGTGGCGACGGCCGAAATGGGGCCGAAAATCTGAAATAGGTTGGTGACAATCGACTGGAAGAAGAACAAACTGACAAACATCTGCAGTGGGCAGACGGCCAGCAGCGCAAATCTGACATAGGTCCCGTCCACTGCAGACTGGTATGCCAATGCTCTCCAACCCAGACCCGGGCATACGATCCAGAGGATCATAGTGAGTGATACCATAATGGCGCTTTCCAATCTGACAGGCCGCTTCTCAGGAGAGCCCTCGAGCTGGTTCGGATCCAATTCGTTCACATTGACATTCGCGAAGTTCTTTTCATCCTTCTCGTCGTCCTCGCCCTCATTATCACGTCCCCAGATGATCTCAATAAACCTTTGCTCCAGCGTGTGCGCCCTGTCCAAAAGCTTCTCGGGCTCATCGTCCCACACTACCAGCATCCTGACGTCCTCGATAAATGCCGCAAAGTGATGGAGCTGGCCCCTCGGAAGATCTGCCATTGAGGGCAGAATCTGTACTCGGAGCCCGTCGGGAAGCGGCACATAGTCGATATCGGTCTTGGTGACAATCGAGTCCATCAACGCCCTGACAACAGGCGTATTGACCGTCATGGCGCAACGGACGTTCATCTGGGAGACCATGGCGTAAAGCGACTCGGGAATGCCCGCCATCTGTGGGGGGCAGCAGGTGAAGTTGCCCCGAGCCTTCTTCAACACAACACCTTCATAAGGGTCCATGCCGCTGGCATACTGTTTCCGGAGCTGCTGCTCGTACAGCCAGTTGACCATCATGTCGTTGCGAATTTCCATAATAGTGCCCGTGTCATGGTTCCGCTGGTCGCCTGCTGGAAAAACCGAGTGCCGAAACGAGGCTCGAGATCTGCTTGGGCTTCGTTTGGAGCTTGACCGAACCGTCGCCGCGTCTGGAACAGACAGCATGCTCGCCCGGCCGGACGCAACCTGAGGAGTGACATGTCCGGATGTTGCTTCGGAGGGTGGTGGTGGTTGTCTTCCTCGTGGCTGTATTGGCTGGAGCTGGTGTGTCGTAGGCTTGAACTCCTGCTTCCTACCGCGGCCTGCCTTCACCTTTTCCCCATCCGTGTTTCCAAGCTGATCATCCGGTCCCGTCGCAGGCGTAAAATACGACTGGAACTTCTTCATATTGCCGGCCTGTCTCGTGGCGGCGGGAGCCAATGATCCTACCTCCCAGACGTCCAAGGCAAGACTTCCCTCTGTTTGGTGAGCTCCGGAGTGTAAGACGTCTGGTGGTCCGATTAGCTTTAGTCGTAAACACGGATCGAGGTGCGCCAGAAGACCCTCAGGGTGGGGAAGGCAAAACCTCAAACTCGTGGGATGCGAGAAACAAGGTTGGGTTGGATCTTGAGTCAATCCGCACCTCAAAGAGCGAAACGAAGGAAAGAGAAAAGAAGCCCAGTGACACTGGAAGGAATGTATTGGGGGGGTGCCCTGTATAGGTGCGGCTAGCAATCAAAAGAGAAAACGGAGCAGGGGGACAGGCTGTGACAGCTCAGCGTGCCGCCCATCAACCCTCCTCCTGTGCACTGATGCCATTGCCAAGGTACCAGGCGTCCCCAAGACTGGATTGGCGCCCGCGCTGAACAGGGCTGCTAGCCTTTTCTGTCACCCCTGTTTATCTTGGGCGTGGTGTGTGTAAATGGAAATACCATGCAGAGCCTCCTATATTTATGTACGCATCCCTTCCCGGGTCTGTTGTGCCCAGCTGCAGCGCTGGCAGAATTTGACCTAGGCACCGCTCCTACCTGTTCGTCTGGGCCGCCTGGTGGAAGTCTAGAGGCAGTTCTCAATAAGGCAGAATCTAGACGTCCAAAGCCAGTGGGTACAAGAGAGAGAGGGACCCTCGCGAGGGATTCTCAAATTGGTAGCAGGGTAGCAATCGGCACGGATACCACGACCCCCATCCACCAAACATCAGCTCGGAAGCCCAGCTCGCTCCAGTGGATCGGCTGGGCAGTGATGCAGCAGGGGTCCATTTGGTGCCTGTGGATCCCATCAACACGAAAAAAATTAAGCTCTGGAAAGATCCGAACAAGAGTCCACTGATGATCGCTGTCAGTTGTGGTTAATGGTCGATCATCTTCAACATGGCTCTCTCATCAGACCCATGAGACAGATGGTTAAATATGTACAGTAGGAACCTGTCTGCCGGATCCTGATCAGCAACCAAAAACCAGACCATCATGTTTGTTTGCTGTTGAAATTAGAGATATGTATTGGCCGCGCCGCAGCAAGCCACAGCCGGTGGCCGATTGATTGGCGCTCGCAAAAGTCGTAAGGCTTAACAACCTGAGGCTTGCTGCCAGATTTGGACTAGCAAAAAGGGGAGGTCCTGGCCAGGCGCTGGACAGTGAGATTAGCGTGGAAGCAATGGTGAATTCTCGGGCGCGCGTTTGAGCCCGGCTAGGGACAGTCACCCAAAATCCCTAAAGATAGTTAGCTAACTGTATTTAGCATCGGGTTCTATAACCGGTAAGTTAAGACTGCGGTAGAGTTTTCTAATATACTAAGTCCTATAAAACGTAAGTAAAAATAGGTCTATACCGTATATATAACTTACTATAAAGTCTATATAAGTCTCTACGTTTAATTTCCTTAATTAAAGTTTAATTTAAAGCTTAAATAATATATTAGTAATTTATTTTCTAAAGTTATAAAGAAAGGAAAGTAATTTATTATTCTATATAGATTTTTAAATTTTAAAGTACTTAACGATATATAATTAAACTATTATTATAAATAAAGTTAATTAATAAAGCTTTAAATATTTTAAAAGCTTTTATTATAATTATTTAAAAATTATTATAATTATAAAAAAGCTTAACCTTTTAAATATTTAAAAACCTTTATAAAGTAATATATTAAACTTAACTTTAATAAATAAAAGACCTTTAAAATTAAATAATTAATTATTATTAAATAAAGGTAATAATAGGTTATTTTTAAACGTTAATCTTTATTTTAAAACCTACTATATAAACCTCTTTAATATTTAATAATCTTTTAAGCCTATAAATACCTTTATTACCTTTAAAAAACCTATAAATACTACCTTTAAACTTTATTATAATAATAATTACTTAAGTATAAAAAAGAAGTATATTAGTAAGGTAAATATATAAATATTTATTATTAAACTAAAGCGTAAGGTTATAGATATTATAGATAAGTTATATAATTAATTATAATATTATTAATTAATAAAGGTTTAAAGGTTTTAAAGGTTTATTTATTAAATTATTAATTAACCGTTATTAAAGGTTAAAGTCCTTTAAAGTAAACGGCGCCGTTACCTTTAAAGCTTATCGGCTATAAATATTAATTATATACTTTAAACGCCTAATAATTATATAAATATAAAGTAAATTTATTTATATTTTATAACGTTATAAGTAAATTAATACCGTAAAAAAAAGGAACTTTTCCTTTATTACTTATCTTTTTACTTATAAAAATTACTTATAAATAAAATTTAATACTTTTTAAAAGACCTTTTTTATTATTTAAATAAATAATAAATTCCTTTAAAAGTGCTAGTTTAAAGGTACTTAAAAAGTATCTTTCTAAAAAAAATTATTTATTAATGTAATAGCTTTACATTAAGTTTTCTTATAAATTAAAAATTAAATATTACCGAATTATTTATAGAGCCTTATAGTTATATATTTATTACTTAACTATACTTTTAATTGTCGAGAATAGGAGATAATTATATAGTTAAACCTTTAAGTGCTTTATTATTATTAAATTTAATAACTTTTATAATAATAACTCTATAATTAAAGCTATAAGCGAAGGTTTTACCCGGATCCTCCTTTTTCTTTTCCGGAACCTCCTTCTTTTTTTCCGGAACCTCCTTTCTTTTTTTTTTTCTTAATACAGTATTTAATAACCGCCTCTATAAGCAATTATAACCGTATTATTAAAGTAAATAGGCTTATCTTACCGTTTTATTATTATAATTAATTTATTAATCCTATAATAGAATATTTATTATACTATATTATAATCGAAAGAAAAACCAGCCTTCTATCAAACCGCTTTATAAAAATAATATCCCTATTTTTTAAAAGAATAAAGTAATTCTCTAACGCTTTTTCTTTTTTAAACGTTAAATAATTTAGCAACTTAAAAACTTTTAAATAATAATAAAAGTAAAGGTAAAAGTTAGTAATTAATTAAATAAAAAAAACTTTAAAGCCGTTTATTATTTTAAATAAATATTTTATTAAATTAATAAGGATTATTAAATTAAAAGTAAAGGATATTAAAAATAGGTTTTTTATAATAAATATTAAGTAAAAGAATAGTTAAAATAATTAATAGTAGTAGCGAATTAAAGGCTAGTTAACCGTAATAATTAATTTTAAATCTGTAAAAAGACTGGGGGGATTGACCTTAGTTATAACCGTTAAATAGACAATACTACTTGCTAGTAGCTATCTAAAAACCTTAAACCTAATATAAATTCCTTTAATAAATATTATAAATAATATAAGTCTCCTTATTAACCTTTTTATTATAAATTTTATATTTATTATTTATAATAAATTTAATACCTTTAAATATTTTTATTAATAAAGTTACTTTTAAGTAAAAGATATTTTAATATAATTTATAATTAACCGATTTAAAATATAAAGTCGTTATAATTTAATAATTTAAAAATAACGAAGTAAAGTAAATTACTTATTAATAATATTAAAAGTATTAAAAGGTTTAAAGGTAATTATAAATCTTTATTTAAAAGTAAATTAATTAATTATTAATAAGACTATTAAATTATTTATAATTTAAAAATTAAGTTAATAAAGCTTATAAATTAATACTTTAAACCGGTAAAGACTATAAATAGGTATAAATTTTACGTTAATAAAAGGAAGTAAAGAAAAAAAATAAAGTCGAAAATAATTAAGAAAATAATCTATTAGGTTTAAGGTTTTCGGATAGCTATTAGTAAGCAGTAATTAAGGTTAATCCCCCTAGTCTTTTTATAAACTTAAAATTAATTATTATAACTAATTAACCCTTAATTCGCCACTATTATTAACCATTTCAACTATTCTTTTACTTAATACTTATTATAAAAAACCTATTTTTAATATCCTTTACTTTTAATTTAATAATCTTTATCGATTTAATAAAATATTTATTTAAAATAATAAATAGCTTTAAAGTTTTTTTTATTTAATTAATTAACGGTTTTTACCTTTATTTTTACTATTATTTAAAAGTTTTTAAGTCGCTAGATTATTTAATATTTAAAGGAAGAAAAGCGTTAGATAATTACTTTATCCTTTTAAAGGATAGGGATATCGTTTTTATAAGGTAGCTCGATAGAAGGCCGGTTTTTTTTTCGACTATAATATAATATAATAAATATTTTACTATAGGATTAATAAATTAATTATAATAATAAAATAGTAAGGTAAGCTTATTTACTTTAATAATACGGTTTTACTTATAAAGGTGGTTATTAAATATTGTATTAAAAGAAAAAGAGAAGGATCTAGTAAAGAGGAGGATCCGGAAAAGAGGAAGAAAGGAGGATCCGGACCTCCGCTTATAGTTTTAATTATAAAGTTATTATTATAGGAATTATTAACTTTAATAATAATAAAGCGCTTAAAGGTTTAATTATATAATTATCTCTTATTCTCGACGATTAAAAGTATAGTTAAGTAATAAGTACGTAACTGTAAAGCTTTATAGACAGTTCGGTAGCATTTAGTTTTTAACTTATAAGAAAATTTAACGTAAGGCTATTACGTTAATAAATAATTTTTTTTAGAAAGATACTTTTTAAGTACCTTTAAACTAACACTCTTAAGAAAATAATACTTTATCGTTAAATTAATACCTTATATTTAATTATTACTATTTAATAAACTTCTTAATAAACTTTTAACTAACCGTTAAAATTATTAAATTTAATTAAAATATAAAAATTAAATTAATAAGGCTTATAAATTAATATATTTATTTAGTAAAAACCGTAAATAAATATATTTTTTATTTTTATAAAAGGTAAGGAAAAAAAAGAAAATCTAATAAAAATAAAAATAAATATTTATTTAATTAATAATTACTAAATTTAATTATTAAATTAATATAAATATATTTATAGTTAGAAATATCTGAGGTATATACTAT